>JAZHYW010027351.1:0-31185 GCA_037355805.1 Ixodes ricinus | reverse complement strand
ATATCACTTTATACCGATGAATAGTTATCTAGCGCAACTATATCATCTTGATCAGGAATACTGGTTTAGTTTATTAAATTGTGGTCCGACATTTTTCATGCATCACTTTGCCGGGGATCCCGCGGAGAGCCCTACAGTAAACAAAATTGAAGGATACTAGCAAATGAAGCACTCAAGACGGCCTGTGCTGTTTCAACTTAATAACCAAACGAGAGGTCTTGTCCCAGAACTTCCCTCAGCGACATCACGGCTCCACACAGTACCAAAAAAAAACATTTTTTCTCGCGTCTCAGAAAGGAAATGAGGAGCATCCGAGAGCACCCTTTCTTCAAGAATGTCGAGCACATAACCAAACCTTAACCTGATGCCTGGCGCGCGCCAGTCACCTAGCGGGCCACTGGTCACTGAGCGAAGCGCTGCTTCTTTGTCGAGTCTTCCTTTCCTACGGTTTTTGTGTTGTAACGTAATGTGGGATGCCGCGTGACGTTGCACGTGCTCACTGTGCCAGGGCACGTAGCATCGCTCGACCAGAATGTTGTTGGGCCCCTTCGCGTGTTTGTCTCCTCGCGGAGATATCCGCCATTGGCCCTATGCGCTTCAGATGCAACCTTCACTCGAAGAAATGCCATTCCCTGCAGGGCTCATCCAAAAATAATCACAATAATAGGACCTTTCGTAGAACGTTCGCAGGAGCTTTGCCTTGCTAGCGGGAGGTTATGCCGTCACATTGAGCACGGATTGTGCGCAAATATCCGGCAGGGCGCTCAATACACAGCTGACGATCTACGAAAAGTCCCTAATAAAAGGACGGAGCCTAATTAACGGGCCGCCTGTCAAGAAACGTTCTCGTCCAAAAAATGCCATCCGCGCTGGTACACTGAGCAAGTATAAAATTCACGGTCAGTGTCTCCTCTCATATTTAATTTCTGAAGAACCGAAGATAATTTCGGAATCATTCGCTAACAGGATGGAGAAGAAAAAAGCAAGGTGAATTAAATCGTAACATAAATGAGACCAGTTTTACTACGATTTAAATCAAAAATTCCCAGCAGAAATAATCCCAGAATATACATATATATATATATATATTTTTTTTTTATTTAGCGTTTGTCTTTTATATGATGCTTTCTATGTGCACCTGTTCTGTATTTAAATAAAATAAGTATCAAACAAGAGAAATATATCAAGGTGAACACGAGCAAAAAGCAGTGTTGTCCTTGGCAAATCGGAGCGTGGAGCTGTCTTTCTACCTTACACTTCGTCAGTTACGCAACATCATATTACAAGCAAATCAGAACGCGAAATAAAGCTCTCTAATGAACTAAAAACACTAGCTTTATTTTTGCTTTAGTATGGCTGGGTTTACAACAATAAAAAGTTGCTAATATAACTGTGCTTTCTTTTGTCGGAACTCGCATTGTTTTCAGTGATCGGACGGATTATTCCATAACTCTGTCATGTTTAAAAATAGATCAAGTGATAAAGCATTACTATTTTCAAACTAAATTTATTTCAATCAAATAAATCTGATATAAATAAAAAAATTTATATATATATATATATATATATATATATATATATATATATATATATATATATATATATATATATATATATATATATTACGATTTGTGTTTTCTTACACTGTTGGCCCAGCTCGGTTGGCTACTGATGCTTTGTCCATCGCCGCGAATAGCTCTGCTGCATGCTTTGCGGAAAGTTGACGCGCTGCCATTCTTCGGGGCGTAGCCTTACTCGATAAGTTTCCGATGTCGATAACCGTGACGCCGCTTTGTCCCCTCGCAGTATCAGAGCCATCGACAGGGCGGACGTGGCGGCTCTTCAGAAATGGACGGCCTACTGGATAATGTACGCCCTGATCAATGTCCTCTTCAACTTCATCTTCGTCGGCATCCATCGCTACTTCAAGCGGATTTTCTTCGTTAAGGTATGCGATGTCGGCTCCGTCCGTGAAACGGATAACATAACCGTCTACTCTTAGACTAGACTTACTGTCCTCAAACTCGTCTCGCAGACGTCAAAGATACACCATGTCAGCCACATTTTTTTTGTTGCGTTTTTTGCGTTACCAGCCGACGCCAAGAGAACCTGGCTGCAAACACGCCAGCTGATGAAGACCGCTTAGTTCCCCAAAACCCTGATTTGGGTGTGTCGGCAAGCAGCGTTGTTTTCTTGTCAGTTTGCTGGGCGATCGTGTGGCTATTTTTTCATGAAAAACAAATCGAGTGTTCGCAAAGTTGCGATTTCTTTTAAACCGTTTGATTAGATGACTCGACAGCAAGTCACCAGAAAAATTGTGCGATTTATTCAGCCTGGTACCTTTCCGATTGCTTCATTGAATCTCCTTAGATTCTGACTCGTCGTTCTATTCTCTTCGTATTTACTCACTAAAACAGTATTCGAACTATACATGGGTTGCACGTGACGTCATATTCTTCCTCCTTTCTGGTGGCCAAAACCTGCTGTTATACTTTATTTCACCTTATGTGCGAGCGAAGGCAAAGCTGGAAGCGCGAGCACGAAAGCTCCGTGCCTTCAGGCTTTTCTCGAGCGTGCGAGCTGGGCAGAAACGCAAAAAGCGCTGGTCTCGCGCTTCTAGCTTTGGCTTCGCTCGCAGATAAAGTGAAACGAAGTATAATGAAGCTCTGCTCACTCGTTTCCGCTCGCTCGCGATGCTCATGTACTGCTCGTAGAATATGCACAGTAAATGCTACGCTCGAGGAAGTTCGGTCACCAGAAAGGAGGACCAAATTACGTCTGTGCAACCTATGTATAGTTCAATAAAATGTTAGTTCCTGGGCTTCGGTGACTTGCGTGAGACGTTATTACATATTTCGTTTGAAGTGTAAGGTAGAAGGGTGGTTTCATTTTAAATTAAACACGTGTGTCGGAGTGGGTATTTTGATTGGCCAGTAGCGACCAACACTGAACAAGCCAGAGTACCGCGCACAAGCGCGCGCATCTGGCAACGAGCCAAGCAGCTCGAGACACGAGCAGCCCGACACCATCGCAGGCACGAAAGAACGCCGGTCGAGCTGCAGCAACCAGCCATGGATCTTCGTTCCCTCAGACTGACCCGTATTTAACGTTCAATGTAAATATGTAAATAATAATGTATATATCATTTGTAATGACTACAGGCCCATTATTTATTTATATATTTATTCAAAGTACTTCAAAGGCCTGTCGACATTACATGAGGGGGGACTATACTCTATACAGTCTGATTAACATGGATAAGGAATGGCAGTGAGCACGCCTACCCCATAAAAACAATATTACACAACTGCGCGCATCAAAATAAACCAAACATTTGCACCGCTGGGTGACATTAAGCACATAATGACACAAAAAAATAAAAAAATTAAAACCGTTTACAACTTCCTGTAACGCCGAATTAGAGCGCATCTCTTGAGGAGGAGGAGGGAAGGGTACTGAGGGGAGGGTATACCCTCCTCCCTCCTCGTCACCTCCTCATCATGCTGCTCCTCCCTCCGAGCGGCGTCGGCGTAACCGCGAGGCCACGTGACCCCCGTGTGACCCTCGTGACCTCACGGGGGTCATGTGATCTCATAAGGGTCACGTGACGTCACGGGGGTTACGTGACCCTCATGACGTCGCGTGACCTCACGAGGTCACGCCACTTCACGGGGTCACGTGATCTCATGGGGGTCACGTGACGTCACGGGGGTCACGTTACCCCCTCGGGGTGTCACGGGGTCACGTGACCCCCTCCTGGGGGTCAGGGGGTCACGTGACCCCCTCAGGGAGATCACGGACCCCCTTCACGTGATCCCCCTGACCCCCCCCCGAGGGGTGTCACGTGGCCCCCCTGACCCCCCCCCCCAGGGGTGTCACATGGCCCCCCTGACCCCACCCCCCCCCCAACCAAGGGGGTCACGTGACCCCGCGCGGACATTTCGGCACGGTGCCGAAACGTCGCCGCGGTTACGCCCACGGCGACGCCGCTCAAGCCGGAAACGGGCACCTAAGAGCTGCGCTCTACAAATAGAGTACACACATCCGTTAACATCTCGAGTAATGCAAAATATAGATGCAGTGCCCAGTTCACAAGGAAAGACCATTTTTAATTAGCTAAAATATAAGTAGTTAACTTTGAACGAAAAAGTGTTGGATCGGAAACTGAAACAACGGCCTCGGGAAGATCATTCCAGAGCTTGATGGCACGTGGCTGGGAAGAATTGTGGAATAATAATGATCTCCCAAAGATGCGTTTAAAAAACTCCTAGTGTTAAAGTTACGTTATTCTTGGTTCACGGGTTACAGATGCAAGAACCAAGTCCCAAGGGGGCTGTGGCATAATCGGTGAATTAAGCATAGGAGAGAAATTTTACGTCGAGTTTCCATCAGACACATAGAATAATTATGCTTTATTAATGACACGCTGTGGAAGCGCGAATATGACGAAGAAATGAAGCGGACAGCTCGGTTTTGAATGGATTCGATTTGATTAATAAGGTCAGTTTGGTGAAGAGCCCAGATAACGCAGGCGTACTCTAATTTCGGGCGAACTTAGGTTTCATAGGATAATTTGCGGAGGTGAGAGGGCGCAGATTTCAGATTGCGTTTGAAGTAACCAAGGGTTCGGGACGTTTAAGTGGTTATCGTGTTAAAGTGGGAAACCTAAGAAAGATTCGAAGTTAGTTAAACACCGAGGTATTGATAAACAGAAACAGCGATGATGGGCGAATTTCTGATTAAATATGCGAAGTATGAATTTGTGGCGTTTACGGGTGAACGAAACAAGCTAACTACAAGCTAACTACCGATCAATATCACTTTGGAGATGTAAGTGGTTGTCAGGGTTGTTGATCTTTCTGTACAGTACACAATACACAATCGTCAGCAAAAAAACGTACACAGGAGGTTAGTGACTGCGGAAGATCATTAATGTATATTAGAAATAGAATATATAAATAGAACACTATATATATATATATATATATATATATATATATATATATATGTATATATATTATTTTTTTTGTTTATGAACAGATTTGTTTTAAAAAAGCTGTGAAAGTTACACTTATGCGGTTCGTGCAGGTGAGTTATACGGCCAGCGGGACATAGTATAGGGGGCTAATCGAAACAATCAGTCGGATAATTAATTACGTATCGTTAATTAAGTTTTTAAATAATGAAAATAGACATATGGTTCCAATTAGAAACCTGCTCAGCGTCATCGAGAATCCCTAAATCAGTAATTTTCAGAAATACTTTGAGCGCGTGAGAAGCGTAGTAGTGTACCAAAGTTACCACTCGTGGAGCAGGTATAAGGATGGGGCTAGATAAGAGACGGAAAAATCGCACGGGCGCCTTACCCCAACCGCTAGCCTTGTAGCCGCTCCCCGACTCGAACCTTTGGTGGTTTCGGCGAGGCTCTGTGCAAGCTCGAACATGAGATTATAATCCATTTTTTCCCTGATCGCGCGTAGCGCGATTTGTTTGAAGCCTAGCTTAGATCCCAAGCTAGCGTTGCCACGTTCGCTTTAACAGACGGAATTCGTAAATGGTGTCTGTTAATTATGCCGTCTAACATACGGCATAACAGTCTGTACTGCAATAAATACATTTTGTGCTTCCGAATGCCGCCTAATAGACGGCGTTAGCAAACGATAGGCATGCCAAGCCCACGTAGAAGTTCCATGAACGGATGGCCCACAACATCGCGGAGGAGCCGCGGCATATCTACAGTCAGCCTTCCGGGAATCGGGAAACCGCTTGCTGAGTTCAGTAAATCTGTCGCGCTCAAGACCCCTATATCCAGCCTTCCGAAACACTAGGTTATTTGAATGAATGACGAAATATTTGTTAAGTATTCCGTTCTCCCCTCCTATATAGACCGCAAGATCCGTAGTATTTCAAATAAATAAATAAATGCTTTTATGGGTGTCAAAGCAACAATATTTTAAGAACGTAAGGGCGCTAGTGAACTGGTGCATATCAAACATTTTAGTGAAAAAACCCGAGACTGAGGTATTGACAGACGACGACAAGGAAGAGAAGGAGACGTCCTCCCTTTCTTCCTTGTCGTCGTCTGTCAATACCTCAATATCGGGTTTTTCACTAAAATGTTTAATATTTCCAAACCACTTTTTATACGCGAAACATAGAACGTCAGTCATCTCCATATTTCCCCAAACGTATAGTACAATGCATAGTTCTTAGTACCCCTTACAGTCACTCTTGGGTGCAGCTTTCTACGATTGACCAAACGAGACTGTCAACTTCGACGATGTTAGTTTAAGATCCCGATGGCTTCTAGCCTCCACCTTCCTTTTTAACAAACACCATCAAACTTGTCGTCGCATCTCGAAATCTATGAGAGCGCCACCGAAATATCGCGGCACTAATTGGCCACTCCAGCGAAATCGACGGCATCTCGTGGCTAAAACAGAAAGCTGTGGTGGCAGGATCACTCTCCAGCCTTCTCGAGCGAATCAGATGTTCACAGCACCTAGCGGCCTAAAGACAAAGCCGTGAAAGTAGATTCCAAAACACGCGATGAAAATCGCCAATACATTTGCCCTCGGGTCAGGGGCAGGCCCGCCGAACTTCAGGGCTTCGTAAGGAAGGAATGCTTCCCCGTTTGCTGAAAGCGCGGGCCTTGGCACATACAACGAGTCACGGACGGATTGGCTATACACTAAAACGCTGTGTCGGATGAGCGCGAAAACTGCCATCGCAGGAATGCACGAGCAAGGGCGTGACTGGTGTTTAGAATGCAGCGATGATCAGTTTGCACGCCGGCATTTCTGAGAGCACCTCACTGGTGAAGACCTTCGGGGGAAGAAATAGCTATGCGTCCGCTCTCCGGCTGAGCGAAAGGAAGCCAGGCGCTGCATGCCGTTGTCAGTGGAGTTGAGTGTATGACGAGATCCCGTTGCCGGCGGCGCCTCGTCCCCGACGTCACTGTCTGGGACACCGAAACCAGAGCGCAGACCTGAGCCGCAACGTAGTCCAATTCGCCGCTTTCGTCGCAGTCTCTCCGCGCGCTTAGCGCGAAAGCAGGAGCGCGAATTGTGTTACCTCGAAGGTGTTCGGAACAACGAGCAACCAGGCTCTGCGCCGCGTCTGATTCTCGCGTCGGCCCCTGAATCTCCATTGCCGATCCGCAGCTGCTCCTGCTGGCCTGGTGCGCCGCTCCCATGCAAGCCAACGGTTCCAACATCATCTTCCAGAAATGCCTGGCCGGCAAAATCTTCAAGGAAGGCTCCCTGCTGCCGCCGATGATGGCGGTGGCGGTCTGCCGCCTCCCTTGTCCGGCGGCAAGAAGGACGGCTCGCCCGACAATAGTCGCAAGATGAAGAAGTAGACGCCCCAAGTGAGTGTCATTGCCACGGTAGAGGGAAAGGCGGCGCGGGTGAAAGCCAACACTACCTAGATAAGAGGGCCGTAGTGGTGAATTTCCGTCGTCACTTTACGGAGGTCGAAAGCGGGGAAGGGATTGACACGAGTGTGGCGTCAGCGTTCGGCGGAGACTCGTGTCCAATCAGAGTGGAGCCGAGTCCCAGCCGAACACTGACGCAGCACTCGTGTCCAATCCGTGCCTCGCTTTCGCGTCCTTAGGGTGATCGTCGGAAATTTGGCCGTACGGCCCTCTTATCTAGAAGGTGTTGTGAAAGCTACAAAACAGCAAGGAAGGTCACGCTGATCTTCCTCGCTGTTTGGCCCTCTAAACAAGGCAGCATTGTTTTCCCGCGGTGATTACGTTCGATGTCTCCCAACACGGTAAGCTCGTTAGACGTTTACTCCCATGAAGGTATATATATTATCCCTATAATAATCTACACTAATTAATACTTTTAGTTTCCACAGATGCGCTGTATCAGCTTCAGAAATTCGACGGTTTACGATCTGCTTGTTTTTGTCGGCCCGCTTGATACGCTCCACGAACGTGTAAGGACTAGGATGAGTTTTCCCGAGGATATTGTCACTGGTTTCAATTAAAGGTTTGATATTATTACTCGCACAATTTTCTTCACGACGCGAAATTTATTAAGTGGCACAAGACCTCCAAGCTGTTCGCCTTCGCTCAGCTAATTTTGTGATAATTTTTAGCAACTTTTATTTACTTGTTTATTTAGCAATAATGCAAGCCCCACACGGGCCCGAGCAGGAGAGTTTTTATACATAATAAAACAATAAAAGAATACCAGAAAATATCACCCTACATTCTGTTAATTTAAAGAGAAGTTTATCCTGAGGTATCTAATTGAAAGATTTGGAGTAAACAAGAAATACTAATCTAATTGGCCGACTTGGTCAAGAACTGAAGCGAATTCATATGACATGGTGACCAACTGCGTGGTCGCATAGAATCTTAGTCTACCAGTGTTGATTATTAGAAAGTAGGCTAAAAAAAAGTATAAACATACTTGACCACTATATGTTCCATGAGCTTGCGTAATAAACAGGTCAAAGATATTGGTCGGAAGTTGGTGACCGTCATGTCATCGCCTATCTTATGAACAAATACGACACGTGCTCCTTGGGATTTTTCAACAGAATTGCATCGTCTAGGAGACTGAAGTCGTGTGACCAGCACCGTGATTTCAAAATCCGAACAATGAACAGAGACAGACTCAGATGTCTGGGCTTGACCGGAGACGGACATGCAGCAACGAGGCGTGAGGTTAAATAGCTGGGAGTTTGAGGATGGAGGGGGTGACTGAGAGCTTTCGAAGCAGATATTTCTAAACAAAGATTTTTCTTTCTTTCTTTTTTTGAGGGCTTTTAACACCTTTGTGATTCAATTCGAACCTGGTGTTATGGAGACGTTGACTAAAACAACTGGCTTTCCTCGTGCGAAGCGGGCAAATGAAGGCATGGCCGTTCTGGTGCACAAAGAAACCGGACTGCGGCCATTTACGGGCCTTGCTTGGAGCTCCTTACGAATCATATTAGGTATTATTATTTTAAGAATGCTGGAAACCATATTGGAGGTCACAAATACTTAATCGCTTTATAAAAATTTTCTTAACCTACCATTTATGTCACGCGTCTGTATAGTCCGGAGTGTTTCTGCGAAAAAAACGAGACGAATCAGCTCCAATGTGACTGTAGCTGTTTGGGATGCGATGACAAATTTGCAGAACTAAACTTCATCTAATTTACCAGTTCGAACCACTTTTAGAAAAAAATATATATATTTTATGTAAGAATGGTGTTCCTACTGGGGTGCTATCCTGGTCAAAAACGCGAACGAGAACCCCCCCCCCCCCCTGGGTACCGCGCGCTCCCATTGGCCAGTGCGAGGGTGATAGTTCTACGCTGTTGCCTAGGGAACGTTCGCGAAACACGAAAGCAGCCGTTTGCCGTAACTGTCGCTTTTCGAGTTCGGATCGTGACGACAAAGTGACATATGACCAAGTATAACAACGTATGACCTACGTAGCAAATAGTGGAAGTCGTGTAACTAGATTAACTGCGGCATTACTCGACACACTTTATTCTCTGTTCCACCATGAGTGTGAGCTAGTGCGAGTGTAGGAGCTCCAAGAACGTGTTCCGGGCTTTCAACGTCCCTGTCAAGCAGGCGCACTTACGCAGTGCAAGCCAACGTTCGTGCGAGCATCGTTCGGGTCGATGTGTTCGTGCTTGTAGTTTCTGTTTCGATTGTACGAAGTGGAACAAGATTCAGGAGGATTCTGAACGTGAAAAATGGTGGCGATGCTTTTTCTGAAAAGATGGCTCGACCATCGCACACAAAGAAGGGTTTTCCGTGAACGCGAGGATACCTTCGCGATACACGACGACTACTTCAGACAACAATACCGCTTGTCGAAAAGCAAAGTGCGACGGCAGTGTGACCAGCTACTCGACGAGAGACGGCGACCATGATGACCTTCGAGCAGCAGCTACTAATCGAATTGCGCTGGAGATTTTCGCAGCGAGGAGCTAGCAAAGGCATGGTCGCCACCCATGATCACATCGCTAATGCCAGTCGATGGTGATGAGAGCCGTGACGGCCGTCACGAGCGTCGTTGTCAACCGGCTGGCATTAGGCGTGATGGTGGACAAAACCCCGGACCGAGGTAACCAAGGCATCTGCGAAAGAAGGTTTTTTCGCCACCATGCACGACAAGCTCACCGACGTCGTGGGGTGCGTTGACTAACCAAGAATCTAACTGAACCTTCGTCACCACCATCGGTCTGAAGGAGACCGTCACCGTTCTGAAAGCCTCCTACATTTTTCCGCAAATACCACTTTGTCATTAACATTGTAGTGGTAAGTTGACGTTAAAACTTCAGTGTTCATATCACTTCGAAGTTAGTGCACGCTTAGTACCTATGTCTACAGTTGGCCATTTGTTACGGTTTGTAGCTGCTGTCATTCACGCAATAAAGTCTGAATTGGTTGTTGAAGGCATTTTATTGTATCAATTCGATATTTTACTTTTGCACGCCAAGCTTCTTCAGTTGCATGCCAGTCATTGGACAGTCCCAAGAAACACTGTTCGATACTCTGCAGTGCACTGTAAGAACAGGGGGTCCTAAAATGAGTCGTAAGTTGTTTAGACAGCAGGAGTTTAGTTTGCCAGAGTATGGCAACATTGTTACCCCCTGTACACGAGAAATTTAGCCAGTGCATTCCTTTGGATGGTTATCTTCGTGACCAAGAAAAACACTAAAATACATCATGGTCCTACTTTCAACAAACGTATGTCTAATGTAAAGGTTATAATACCAATTAAGTTGATTGTCGTTGCAAAAGTGACAATAGCTCATTGAAATTGAAGAGTAGCGTTAGCTGGATTTCTGACATTGACCTGTGATGCTGAGCAAATACGGAGTGTTGACTTGTCACCATCAAGCATAACCCACTAGCGGAAGCAGAGTAGACGTGGGTAGGAAAAGCGAGCATGTGTACAAAGAAAGCACTACTACTTAACATGAAGCATATCCGCAACAATCTTGGTATTGTGGTACGAGCTCATGTGACTGCATGTGCACGTGTTTATGGCAGTATGTGAATGTAGGATGCTCCCCTATATGGTATCAACCAGTGGAGTAGCTAGTGGTGCAAAACTATCGATAGTACTATCGATAGTATCGATAGTCGCCAGAAATCTGACTATCGATAGTCGAAAAACTATCGATAGTACTATCGATAGTCGACTATCGAAAAACTATCGATAGTAATATCGACAGTCGACTATCGAAAAACTATCGATAGTACTATCGATAGTCGACTACCGAAAAACTATCGATAGTACTATCGATAGTCGACTATCGAAGAACCATCGATAGTACTATCGATAGTCGACTATCGAAAAACTATCGATAGTACTATCGATAGTAGACTATCGAAAAACTATCGATAGTCGACTATCGAAAAACTATCGATAGTCGACTATCGAAAAACTATCGATAGTCGACTATCGTAAACCTATCGATAGTACTCGTCGACTGGTTATGCTACAACTAGCCCAAGCGCTTAAGGCGCTGTCACACTGAGGCAACACGACGGCAACAGCAACACAACCCGTTGTCCGACAGTCGGGCAACTTGTTGCTAGCTCCCCGTGTTGTCCTACAAACCTGCCACATCGAGGCAACAGCAGCACAACATGGACGATAACTAAAATGTTGCCTCGGTATGACAGCTTTCGGCAACAAAAACAGCGGCAACTTGTGTTGGACAACGTGTGTTGCCTTGATGGCTGGCTGAGCGAATTTCGGGCCGGCAACACGACAACTTAGATGGCTTCGATGGCAGAGCTAGTTCCCTATGAATAACGTCTTACTGAAATGAAGGCTTGGAAAACGTTAGATAATAATAATTAAGGCTGGCATGCAGCTAAAATATTTTTTATGAATGTTGTTACTGTGTAATTACGGAAAGCGATTGTCGAAATGGTCACAGCCAGGGTCGTGAACGTTCAGACTGGTGTTGAAATTAGAACCGTCGAGAGACCAGCTCACATTACTGCTAGTGAAATAAAATGGCATGCCTACTCACCCTCTGATAAAGTATAATAAAAATAATCCTGGAAAGCGAAGATTAAAAAATTGAAGCATTAAAACGACCACTCTGATCATGGTTGTTGATGTTTGGAACTTGGGAACAGCCGCTACCGGACATCTGATTTGTTTCAAAAATACCCAGGGCGTTTTGGTAATGAAGAGATCACAAAGCAGGCGGTAGGTAAAAGCGTTGAAAAGTTTTATTCCACCGATTGTTCTGAAGGCCGATCGTGTCGGTGTCGCAGTTTTGAAACGCTGTCAGTTCAGCTCAACACCACGCTACAAAAGACGCTTTAGGGTACTGCCGGTGCTTACTCAATTTTACAGCAAAATATGATTTGCACAAAAGAAAGAACTGGACAGAAACACTTCATACCGGGTGGCGCGAATCCCGAACATATATCGGCGATCTCACTTTCCTTGGTTAGGGCTACCTGTTTTGTCAGCGAATGAAGAACATTTTGATAAAATAATGGGTGGAAAATACTCCCCGTGTCAAGTTTTATAATCACAGTCACTGGTTGATGCCGTCCCATCGTAATTTCCGGCCCCTCGAACGCACTAGCACTTTGCAGAGTCACATTTCCAGCGACGCCGCGCCGCACACGAACAAAGCTAAACAATCAAGATGGCGGAATGTTCCTCGTTGTTCCTCGTGTCATCCCCGCCGTCAGCGCGGTATGACAGGGTTGTCGGACAACAAATCGGACAACATGGTTGCCGGGCGGCAGCAACATGTTGTCCGACTGTTGTTGCCGCGATGTGACAGGGCCGCCGGCAACACGGTTTCCTTGTGTTGCCGGATAGAGTTGACCAACTGTTGCCTCAGTGTGACAGGGCCTACACCATCCCAACTTTGGTTCAGCTTTCAGTGATGCCGAAGACGGGAGTTTGGGCGAAGAGAGGAGGAAGGAGGCGAGCGGCGGTGCGGCAACTGTGTCCGCTCTAGTGGTGCAAAACTATCGATAGTATCGATAGTCGCCAGAAATCGGACTACCAATAGTAATAAAACTATCAATAATGTCGCAGAACTATCGATAGTCGACTATCGAAAAACTATCTAGTACTATCAATAGTGACTATCGAAAAACTATCGATAGTACTATCAATAGTCGACTATCGAAAAACTATCGATAGTACTATCGATAGTCAACTATCGAAAAACTATCGAGAGAACTATCGATAGTCGACTATCGAAAAACTATCGATAGTTGACTATCGATAGTCGACTATCGAAAAACTATCGATAGTACTATCGATAGTCGACTATCGAAAAACTATCGATAGTACTATCGATAGTCGACTATCGATAGTTCTGCGACACTATCGATAGTTTTGGAAAAACTATCGATAGTATCGATAGTCGATTTATCGATAGTTTTGCATCACTAGGAGTAGCCAGAAAACTGGGGAAAGGGGGGGGGCTTTCAGCCTCCCCTTCTCCAAATAGTGCCGGCCCAATAAAATTCATGCAAATTTCAACACCCCCTCCCCCCCCCCACCTCAGCCCCCCTCACCCCTATAAACGTTCCTGGCTACGTCACTGGTATCAACCGCACTCAATAGATTGTCACCATTACCATTACAAAAATAAGCGAAAAGAGCTTTATTTAAAACACTATGATATGGGCATTGTTACATTAGCTTTGCATGCATGGAGGCAAAACACACACTTCAGAAAACACTTGTGTGAAGACTGCTTTCACAATGCTGTCCCCGCCAAACTTTCACGGCGCTAACGAAGTCTACATATTGAATTTTCAACAAAACGCGTTAGTTTTGTAAAACGCTGGCAAACTTACATTGCGTTAAACAATGTCCGCCTTCGCCGTCAGATGGATCAGCAGTCAATGCTGCACAAATACCAATAAACTCATCATAAAATTCGTTTTTTTTTCCTTTTTGCTTTTTTGTGCATTTGCAGATGGTTGTCGGCACAATTAAGTCTTTCTAAGGTCGTTCGCGGCAGCCTCGGTACGAGCAGAAGCATTGCTCGCTTGATGTCAAAATGAGGTTCGGATTATCGACGTGTAACAGCTCTGAATAAAGAAAGGCAGATTTCTGCTGAATATGTTTACTTTCAGGTTGGTCGCTTGGCGTCAAGGCGACGTTTTGAATCTTGACGCACGGCAACGCTGAATAAAGGACTCTTAACATCTTCGTATACGAAGATGTTTTGCGTTGTTTAAACTCGACAACCTTGGCGAAATAAACTAGAAAGAAAGTGGCCACAAATCTTGAAAGAACATGTCCGCGATGCTTGTCGGTTCGACTACGGCTGGGGTTTGCCTTATACGATGGGTAACTTGACCAACGCGCCCGCGAATGCTTTTGTGACGTTGGATGAGTCCATTCGGCGGCAGGACCGGGTCGAAGAGCACGGTGAACTGGCGTTCAACGTCGCCGATTGAACCCTTGGTGAGATGCAAGAATCGACTTCTATTTGTGCCGGTGTCATGAAGCTTGAAAGTGGTGGTGTTTCGTTGTGGCTCGTAACGACGGCCTTGCTGAGACTACGAAGATGTTAAGAGACCTTTATTCAGCGTTGCCGTGCGTAAAGATTCAAAACGTCGCCTTGACACCAAGCGACCAACCTGAAGGTAAACATATTCAGCAAAAATCTGCCTTTCTTTATTCAGAGCTGTTACACGTTGATAATCCGAACCTCATTTTGACATCAAGCGAGCAATGCTTCTGCTCGTACCGAGGCTGGCGCGAACGACCTTACAAAGACTTAATTGTGCCAACAACACTCTGCAAATGCACAAAAAAGCAAAAAAAAAACGAATTATATGATGAGTTTATTGAGATTTGTGCAGCATTGACTGCTGATCCATCTGACGGCGAAGGCGGACATTGTTTAACGCAATGTAAGTTTGCCAGCGTTTTGCAAAACTAACGCGTTTTGTTGAAAATTCAATGTGTGGACTTCGTTAACGCCGTGAAAGTTTGGCGGGGACAGCATTGTGAAAGCAGCCTTCACACAAGTGTTTTCTGAAGTGTGTGTTTTGCCTGCATGCATGCACAGCTAATATAACAGCGCCCATATCATAGTGTTTTAAATAAAGCTATTTTCGCTTATTTTTGTAATGGAGAAAATCTATTGAGTGCGGTTTATACCAGTGACGTAGCGAGGAACTTTTGTAGGGGTGAGGGGGGCTGAGGTGTGTGTGTGGGGGGGGGGGGGGGGGGGTGTTGAAATTTGCATGAATTTTATAGGGCCGGCACTATTTGGAGGGGGGGAGGCTGAAAGCCCCCCCCCCTTTCCCCAGTTTTCTGGCTACTCCACTGGTTGATACCATATAGGGGAGCATCCTACATTCACATACTGCCATAAACACGTGAACAGTCACATGAGCTCGTACCACAATACCAAGATTGTTGCGGATATGCTTCATGTTACGTGGTAGTTCTTTCTTTAGTACATATGCTCGCTTTTCCTTCCCACGTATACTCTGCTTCCGCTCGTGGGTTATGCTTGATGGTGATAAGTCAACACTCCGTATTTGCTCAGCATCACAGGTCAATGTCAGAAATCCAGCTCACGCCACTCTTCAATTTCAATGAGCTATTGTCACTTATGTTCCATAAGTGACAATAGCTCATTGAAATTGAAGAGTGGCGTGAGCTGGATTGTCGTTCCGACAATCCACTTAATTGGTATTATAACCTTTACATTAGACATACGTTTGTTGAAAGTAGGATCATGATGTATTTTATTGTTTTCCTTGGTCACGAAGATAAAAACCATCCACAGGAATGCACTGACTAAATTTCTCGTGTACAGGGGGTAACAATGTTGCCATACTCTGGCAAACTAAACTCCTGCTGTCTAAACAACTTACGACTCATTTTAGGACTCCCTGTTCTTACAGTGCACTGCAGAGTATCGAACAGTGTTTCTTAGGACTGTCCAATGACTGGCATGCAACTGAAGAAGCTTGGCGTGCAAAAGTAAAATATCGAATTGATACAATAAAATGCCGTCAACAACCAATTCAGACTTTATTGCGTAAATGACAGCAGCTACAAATCGTATCAAATGGCCAACTGTAGACATAGGTACTAAGCGTGCACTAACTTCGAAGTGATATAAACACTGAAGTTTTAACGTCAACTTACCTCTACAGTGTTAATGACAAAGTGGTATTTGCGGCAAAATGTAGGAGGCTTTCAGAGCGGCGACGGTCTCCTTCAGACCGATGGTGGTGACGAAGGTTCAGTTAGATTCTTGGTTAGTCAACAACGACGTCGGTGAGCTTGTCGTGCATGGTGGCGAAAAAACCTTCTTTCGCAGATGCCTTGGTTACCTCGGTCCGGGGTTTTGTCCTCCCTGCAGCCTAATGCCAGCCGGTTGACAACGACGCTCGTGACGGCCGTCACGGCTCTCATCACCATCGACTGGCATTAGCGATGTGATCATGGGTGGCGACCATGCCTTTGTAGCTCCTCGCTGCGAAAAATCTCAGCGCAATTCGATTAGTAGCTGCTGCTCGAAGGTCATCATGGTCGCCGTCTCTCGTCGAGTAGCTGGTCACACTGCCGTCGCACTTTGCTTTTCGACAAGCGGTATTGTTGTCTGAAGTAGTCGTCGTGTATCGCGAAGGTATCCTCGCGTTCACGGAAAACCCTTCTTTGTGTGCGATGGTCGAGCCATCTTTTCAGAAAAAGCATCGCCACCATTTTTCACGTTCAGAATCCTCCCTGAATCTTGTTCCACTTCGAACAATCGAAACAGAAACTACAAGCATGAACGGCCTTGCTGAGACTATAGTCTCAGCAAGGCCGTCGTTACGAGCCACAACGAAACACCACCGTGCACTTTCAAGCTTCATGACACCGGCACAAATAGAAGTCGATTCTTGCATCTCGCCAAGGGTTCAATCAGCGACGTTGAACGCCAGTTCACCGTGCTCTTCGACCCGGTCCTGCCGCCGAATGGACTCATCAAACGTCACAAAGGCATTCGCGGGCGCGTTGGTCAAGTTACCCATCGTATAAGGCAAACCCCAGCCGTGGTCGAACCGACAAGCATCGCGGACATGTTCTTTCAAGATTTGTGGCCACTTTCTTTCTAGTTTATTTCGCCAAGGTTGTCGAGTTTAAACAACGCAAAAAATACAGTGCGTTCTTGTTCTTATATCGTTTTGTCGTTAAAACCCGAACTCGAAAAGCGACTGTTAGCGGCTGATAATATACACTTTCTAAATTCACGAGCGTTTCTATGGCAGAGAGAGTCGAATCGTCACGCGCACTGAAGTCAACGGGATAGCGAGGTACCTATGTAGGGACGTGTAAAAACGTAAAAACCTTTTTTTCTTTCTTGAACGAGTTTTTGTGCAAATAAAAAAAGTAAGAAAAAAGAATGCCCGAGATAATGCGATCGCGCCCATTCGTTCAGCGACGAAAGAAAAGAGCATGGCTTATGGGGAGTACCGTCGTAATCGTCGTAATAAAACTACCCGAAGAAACTTTCCTGCATCAACAGCAGCGTCTTCACAACCAGCCACCTCGGTGGCTCCGAGGCGAGAGCGCCGGCCTACGGATCCCCATGTGGCGGGTTCGAATCCCGGCCGAGGTGCCCGCAATCTGACGGAGGCTTATTGCGGAGGAGGCGCCGTGTAACCGAGCTTTCGGTTGCACGTCAAAAAATCCCCAGGTGGTCGAAATAAATCCTCAGTCCTCCGCAGGGGCGTGTCAGATGCCCGTCGTTGGTTTGGCACGTAAAACCCCCGACGGTCTACTACAACTCCCCATTATCACAGAGTCTTCGTAAGCGTGCTATCCTTCTGGAGTCTCCTTCACAGGCAAACAAGACATTTAATTTGTAGCTTCTGTTCACGACGGCTTCACAGAGGATGATCGGTGTCGCGGCGTACATTGACATAATACTTCCTTCCCGTGATGCCATCCGTATCGTGCAGAAACAGGGAAATCAACGTGCACAAACGAGGCACCAACGCAAGGTCGTTACCGCGGTTTTCGACATGTTTGTTTTCAAAGATTGTAGCAAAGACTTCAAGTAAACGAGTTGAGATATCTTAGTTAAATTTAATTCACGTCATAATCTTTGATATAATCTTTCGTATCTTAAAAAAGGATAAAATTAATTTTCTTTGTTTCCTTTAATTTTCCGGAAGTTAGCCTTTTCTCCGTTATTCGCTCGTTCTAACGCCCGGAGAAAAGAAAGAGATAAAAAAGAACAGGAGGAAATGCGGGGATGTTTGAGCCCCAACTGCGTGGCCACGTCATCGCGACGTAGGGGTATAGTCAGCTTCTAGCTGACCGCGTGCGTGAACCTGAACGTTGGGGCGGAGCCTCGAGCACGAATCTTTCTAGTTTGAGGCTCCGCCCCAACGTTCTAGTTAGGTCACGTTCCTGTTTGCGACCAGTATAGCACCCCCAGTATTCGAGGGTTTCTCCCGGACGCCCTTTCCCCATTAAACATTCCTAAAATCGATTTGAGTTTTTTTAACAAGGTCACTTTGGTTTCTCCGCCGACTCTCAGACCAGACAGGTGCCTGTAACTTTAAACAAAGATAATTAATTACAATTTCAATTACTTTGACTCTAATTTTTCCATTCTGGGTTGTTACTCGAAATTGTTTGCACTTGCCATATTTTAGGGTGTCGCGAATCAAATTAGCGGACTACGAAACTAACCTTTGTTCTGGATTTCAGATTCGTGGACACGATCCAGACAGTCGACAAATTGGTACGGCACACGACACCAATAAAGAATCGAGAGCCTCGACGTTTTCTCTCCTGATTTCCCTTCACATTGGGAGAGCAAATATCCCAAAGTCTCTGACAGCCAGCAAAGACCGAACAGGCCACGGTGAAAGAAGAGACAGGTGTCGGAACAAGGCCCGAAATGGGGTCGAAATTCCACTCTGACTTCGCGCATCTCCCAGCAAGGGTACCGTCGGGTTGGGGCACCCAAGACCATTCGATTTAGCGCTCCCTGGGCTGCACCATTTTGTTCGACAGCAGCGCCCTCTCCATACAACCGGGAAATTCAGCGGGTTCGGCGGGGTAAAACGAGAGAGAGGGCACGCGCCCGACTCCGCTAGCAGACGACAAACCGGGAGGTTGCCATTTTCCATCTTTGGGCTGTAGCGGCGGGCTGTATGGAACATCGAACCTCGCTCGTGGCTGCCGTTGTGAAGTGGTTCGCGTTCTTAGAATAGTTGTGGCTATACTTCGTCTCACCTTAGCATGGGCTAACTGCGAAGGCTGTGCAAGAGCGAGCGGCTAGCCTTGACTGCCTTGACTGGAGCACTCGTTGCACGAGCGTTCGTGCAGCCGCCGAGGCTTCATTCCAAGAAACTAGCTCGCGCTTTTAGCATGCGCGGCTAACAATAGTCTATACTAAGGTGAGACGAAGTATACTCCAAAAATCAGCCTATAGCTCTCTGTTGTTCTATTTCGGTAAATGATCAACTACCATACCTTTTCTGCGTTACTTAAATAGCAGTTGAGTCAGCCGGCAGTACTACCCTCAACTACTGCATGTATTGCGGCAGGAGAGCACGTTTTTATTTATTATTTCAGACTTCCACTCATGGTCGCTAAAGGCCTACCCCAGTACGAACTTTGTATAGTACAAAAGATACAGCAACCGGATTTACTTTTCGCCGGAGAGACCGGCCAATCTGACAGTTTTCCCTATTTTTTTTTTTATTTGCACGCAGGTAACAGCGCAATTGGACCCTGTTAGTCTTTTTTATCTAGCATAGTATTACACGATAACTGGCATACCAAAATCTGCGCATCTGCGCTTGAAATTTCCAAAATGACGCGATTTTAAACAGAGTTTGTACGCCAGCCGGATGCTAGGTACTGCCCAGTCGGCGGAGCAGACGACGGCGGGTGAGAGGGGGAGGGCATTTTTTTCTCTCTATTACCCTCTCTGCTATGACCCTAATGGAACGGTCTTAGAGTGTTTGGCATTTATTTGAACATGCCGACCACGATCAAAGATCTGGCAACCGAATGTTTCCCCCGCCATATTGTGTTATTTGTTCATGACCCGTTCTGGATTTTAGTGAACTACTAATAATGCGGAGGGCAAGTTCGTCTGCTTCTCGCGCAGGGGGTAGCGGTGACGTCAGAACGCCGAGCCCTGATTGGCTGATCGCGGTCCCCTATCTGAGCGTCGTCTGCTCCTTTGCAACGTCGTCTGCTCGCAACGTCGTCTGCGTCTGTCTTACCTTTCCTGCGACTTTCGGAAGTGGAGAGGCCATATTCACAAAACTACCTAACGTAAAAAATATGCGTAAGACAAAACTTAAAAACAAATTCGTATTCACGAACCGAAATTTTCGTAAGTTTTGCGCAGGTTACGACAAAATCCTACGACAGCTACGCACTTGTTACGATCAAATCAGCATGGCCGACAGCGTCGCGGTCGCGACGACCAACGGACGTTATTTTTCTACGTGCGCTTCTCTCGCGTCCCGACTTCAAGCAGCAAGAAAAAAGTAAAAGTACTTGAACCAGACCACGACGAACAAGAACGCTGGATCCACAAACACCCGGGAAAAGCTCCAACGGCCACGATTTCACCGACACCGACCAAGCGAACTCGGCAAATAGGCCTAGCAGCCACTCCGACTCGGTGACCGTCTGCCCACGACCGGCTGGCGTGCTGAATGGAATGTGCCCGCGCGATCCTTGTGAACCCTTCCCGTATTATACTGTGATCACTGACCTCAATTTTAGATTAAGAGGTCAATCTCTTCCTCTTGTCATCTCCTTGTTTTCCGAGGCAACGGTGACTCTCGCCGGTGAAAAAGCGGTGAATATCCGACAGACGCAGGAAAGGTAACGGAGCCATCGCTTTGACTAGCAGACGTAAAGCAGACGACGTTAACTGCGCCAACCCGCCGACGCCGTTAAAGAATGAGGAGTCTTGCCGCACACGAAAGGGGGGAAAAGTATTTGGGAGGGAACTTGCGGTCACTAACACGCTCACTCTGGGTTCTTAGCAAACAAACCTCGGCGTCTCGGGACATCTCGCCAGTGAGTACTTTGACTTCCTCCTTGATGCGCGTCTGCTAGTTGTTCGACAAAAACAACGAACCGTTCGAGTTATTTCGTCTGCCTTCTCTGACAGGCGAAGTCGAGCTCGCTCGTAAAGACCTGCACTTCCGAAAGTCGCAGGAAAGGTAAGACAGACGCAGACGACGTTGCGAGCAGACGTTGTTGCAAAGGAGCAGACGACGCTCAGATAGGGGACCGCGATCAGCCAATCAGGGCTCGGCGTTCTGACGTCACCACTACTTCCTTTCTCATGCGCAGAAGACGAGAATGAGCCCACTTGCGAGGCGTATTTGAGTGGGGCGAGCTACAGGCTCCGCTCATGCTCTCAGTTGAAGCCCAGAATGTGAAAAGTTGGCGTGGTGGCGCTGCGATCGGAGTGACTTGGTTCGTCTGGATTTTCGTCGTGACGTCGTCGTCGTCGTTCGCCGTCGTCGCGTCGCGTCAAGGACGACGCCGGTGCGCGGTCGTGGACATCGCGTCGCGTTGAGGACGACACCGTTACGCGACATCAAGTCGCCGTTGTAACGCATAGTGACGTCGCTCCGCGTCGAGGACGACGTCGACGTGGTCGTCTACGCCCCTCGCAACGTCAAATGTCGCTATGACGTAATGTTAACGTCGTCCTGACGTTGCGTGACGTCTTCGTCGACGTCAACACGACGTCACGACGAAGTCTTGACGTCATGTAACGTCGTCGCCTTTCCCAACATCAACGTCGACGCGCCGGTCAAGACAAAGTCTTGAGGTCGATGTCTTCGTCGTCGACGATGACGTCGACGTCGCGGAAGCTGTCGGGACGTCGTCGTGACGTCGAGTTGCGTTATGTCGACAACGATGTCGACGACCTGACGCCAAGCGTCTTTATGACGCTGCGTCGACGACAAGGACGCCGTCGTCTTGACGTCGCGTGACGTAGTCGTCGTCGTCGTCGTCGTCAACGTCAATCGCTGACATCGACGTCGTTGTCTACGCGATATAACGTCAGAACGCAGTCTTCGATGTCGTGTAACACGTGTTGTCGACAACGACATGGACGTCAAGGCGTCGTCGTGATGTCGGATGGCGTTGTAACGAGACGTCAGGTCGTGGTGACGTTACGCATTGACGTGACGCTCGGGTTGTATAAAAAATATGGCCCGGGGCTTTGTTGTTTCTCTGACCTTGACCTGTGTGCCGGTCAAGGCGCAGGCGTTGAATATGCAGCGCTTTTTCTCATAGGCAATCCCAGACCAGAACGCAAATGTCCTGAGGATATCCCCATAATATCCCGATGTCCCGGCCGGGAGGAACTAATTCTGGGGACATCCCTGGGAGTGCAATCCTCAGGATATCCTGTAAGGGGCACCTGTGGGAGATCATGTCACAGGTCATCGTCCTGGGGACATCCGTCGGATTATGCACCCCAGTATATCCCGCGCGGGATATACTGGGGTGCTCATACAACCAGTAGAATACGCAACTAATCCCACAATAATTTAAATATATATAAATAATTTTAACTGTTATCTTAATATTATAATTGTACTTTATTATCATTTTAATGATTACAGCATAGAGTTATTTATAATAACTTTATGGATTATAGAGCTTCAAATCGAATACGAAATTCCGGCGGTACTAGTATCGGCTTTAAGCAATTTTGCGCGTGCGCAGTTTGTACGGTTTGACCATTTGGCGCGATTCCGTAGTCCAGCAAAAGAAACAAGAACCACTCGATTTCGTCGTGAAATTAGCAAGGCTGACAGGTAAGCACACATCTTACTTTATTAGTTCCGCAGTGCCACATAAATTGTTCGTGAACACTTCGTGCGTAACCGTGTGATCGTTCTTGCTCGCGGTTTTTAGTGATCCGGGCGCATTGTTTGTTTGTGGCAGTGTTACAGGTGCGGTCGCGCGCTGTCTTGCCTAAACACATTGCACAAGACGTCCCGGACGTTTCGGCGGACACTATGTGAAAGTGTGCAAATGAGTCTACGGTTGGCAGGCGCGGCCGTCGATTTGGTGTGCGATTCCGGCCCCGCAGTTTACTGCGAGGCTGCTGTAGCGGGCGAGTCAGACGGGTCGTCCGGCAGTGAGGGACCAACTCCGGCGTACGTTTTGCTGCTGCCACCGAACGTGACGCAGAGAGTCAAAAAGGAGACTTGAGCACCAGTGAGGAAGGTCTCTTTTCTGGAAGTATCGAAAACACTGTAGGTTCTAATATTTCCGTTCACGGTAGTGACGGCGACAGCGGAGCCGCAGGCGCGAAAATACCGAAACCTTCAAGTGATGAAGAAAGCGATTCTCTTGACCAATTTAGAAACGATTTAAGGGAGCGGTGCAACGGAATCAATTGGAATTTTTTTCACTTTACACGAGCTTACTGGCACTAGTGGGACTCAAGGATGCACGCAACGCCACTGGCCAAGAAACTCCTTTGTTGCGGTGTAATTTCAAGGAGAAATGCGATCATTTTCATTCAATATCTCCTTTGCATAATGTGATGACGTAACGTGGGGATCGCAGTACACCCCAATGACGATATTTGAAAACGGTTCATAGAAGGACCCGAGCGTTGCCTGGGCACTCGATTTGGACTCGTGATAATTACTAGCTCGAGAAGCATTCGGGTAGTGGCCCGTGTCCAATCGCTGCAACGACGACAATTGACTCCGTAAGTGTGACGTCATGGGTCCAAACAAACCGTTGCTAGGGTCGTTGTTATGGACAAATACATGTGGCTAGGTTTCGCTACGAAAACCTGACCGTTTAAAAATCGGGGGTAGGATTTAAACTTTTAAAAATCACAGATATAGAAAGCTTGAATGTCATATATGTTGCGACAGAAGTGCGCCGGTAATCGCTTGTTTCTGAAATATTTACAACGACAACTTCCGGTCCTCAAGATGCCTTTCATATTCAACTTTGAATATGAAAACAAGAAGATTGTCTTTCCCTTGCTTCATGATAATAAACTTGAAGCTGGTGACCACATTGGGAACTTCTGTTGGAATTAATAATATAGGGAAAGTGCAGAATACTTGGGTTCCTATGTGGAATACTTTTTTTTTCGTTTGATCTTCACCATGGCCAGCTCCACCTAGCTGCACTAAGTTTTAAAATTAGTAGTATTATTTTTAATTTTAGAATACCTGCTGAAGGCTGGAAAATAATAATTTCAGATTGAGAATGTTAGTGTGCAGTGCAAATTCACTAACCATTGCAGCTGAGTAATACATAGTAGGTCTCCATTCTTTTTGCAAACAAATCTTTGTGCCGCCTTCCCTCAGCTGTCTTCCCTGAAATAACAAATGCCTGTACTTTGTTTTACTTTTAGGAATGTTTGGCATCGTGAAATTCAGCGATGAAGATGATCAGGTCGCAGTTGCTCCAAGGTCCTGGTATAGGGATGGCTATGTCGCTTGGCCACCAGAGAAGAACCCGAGAAAGTTGCAACAAATGGTGCAGAACGTGCACCAACCGCCAGACTTCTGGGAGCGGCTAAGTTGCACTGCCCTGGGTTGGTTTGGTTAGTATGGCAGTGAATGCCCATAACTTGCATTTCAGAATTCATTGCACATGAATTGGTTTTAAAAGTTCAGCAGTTGGTGAACTTCTTTCTTTCGATTTATGGAATTTAATAGTTGCGAATTGTGTAGTGTGTGAAATTTTGTGTTCTTTTTTTTCCCTCGAACTTGCAGAGTCCTACGAGATGGCTAGACGAAAACTTCCACATGCCGAAGAGACCTCCGACTGATTAAGCTGTTCCAGAGTAAGCTCTGAATAAGCTATTCCAGAGTATTCAGAAATTTACCATAGGAAGTGTTTTTTATCTAGAATAAAAACACTACCAGCACAAGGACTTGTTTTAAACATACCGATTTCACCAACCTAAGGATCTCCAATGAACGCTTAAAAGGGGTTAAAAGGGGTAATTTAATAGTTTGCTTCAAGTCTGTTTCTCTAATCAAGCAGTTGTGTCTGGTACTTAGAGTGCAGATAAATGCCAGATGCATAACATTAATATACTAGATCAATCTCTCTGGGTAAATAATTGTTGCTTTGATGTGCTCAAATGAGCCGAGTCTGAATTATTGAAAGTTTTCTAAATCAGCAAGTTTATCCTTTTCTCAGTTGCTCTACCACTTTCCTGAAACATGTTTGTTACAACACGCAGATTAACAATAATATACCTTTTATATTTTGCAGGAATGCAGAAAGAACTGTTCAGTCTGCTGCACATAGTAAAAGCTAAACAAGAGGAGCAGTCTCAATAACTGGACTTATTGTGGCAAAGTTAAGCCAAAATGCTCATTATGTCGAAGACTCCAGTGATGACATCATCTTGGAGACATTCAACACGGTTCAGGATTTTCCGAGTTTCGACAATTTGTTGGAGAGTGAAGAAATGAAGAAAAAGCTGGTAAGCTAATGCCTACCATTTCAAGTTGCATCATGATTTCTTTGCTAATGCCTACCATTTCAAGTTGCATCATGATTTCTTTGGGCCAATTTTTTAGTTGCCTGTAGATTCAAATGTATGCCCATCTGCAGCACCGAACAGCTTGCTTTGATTACAACCTGTGTCCCCCAGAAGAGCTCACACTAAAATGGCCTGCAAAATTCAGCATTGATATGTAAGGTTTTTACGGATATATATTACTGGTCATATTTAGGCATTACAATTTTTAGTCTCAACTTGTACAAAGGAAATAAGAAAAAAACAACTGACTTTTTCGACGGCGCAGAGCACACTGTTGAGAAGGGATAGAGGAGCGGCTATGTTCGTTAACATTACCCGGATATGGTGTGTCCAGTGCAGATAAGCACGAGAAACTACAAGATCAACAAGTGCTTAGAGTTCGGATTTCTCTCAATTTCTATATGGGGTCTGCAATGCATCCGTTTGTGTAGAGTGTGAAAGTGGACAGACGAAATGCATCTGTTCGTGTTATTGCGCACTGCGAAAGCAGATGATCATCTACTTAACGGAGGAGACCCAACATGTAGATTCTGCAGCGGGTACAGAGACTGTTGAGCACATCTTGACACAGTGCAGCTGCTTCTAACGCAGCTGTGAAAGTGCCTTTCAGGGCAGTGTGGTGTAGGCCCTGGGCAACGGAGACAAGCACGCGTAAGAAAACATACTCAGGACGACAGAAGCAACAAAGTGCTGCCTGGTGGAGTGGAAGACTTAGTTGCACCGTGAAACCTCTTTCCTGAACCCAAACTAACATGAACTGTTGTAGCGGGATGGATGGATTCAATGTAGTTTTGAAGAATCATGTGGATCAGTTTTGTGAGCTGTGGCGCTGTGATTTATCAGGGGGTGCAACTGGGGTGGTAGTTTTTGAAAGGTACTGATTCATCTGACTGGCTGAAACATGGCCGTCATTCTATCTCTTCCCGACAGTGTGTGTCCTACGTTTGACAAAAGAGTCAGTTTCTTATTTATTATTTCTTTCGTGTTCTGAGTAGAGACCTAAAGTTTTAGTACATTGGAAGCCACTTGATAGGTCAAGTTGATGACTTTCTGTGGGCCATTTTAAGTAAACATTGTTCCGGGACATTCTGCACAAATTTCAGGTGGAAATGAAAGTGAAAATGTTATGTTTTACTAGTTGCATATTTTTACATTGAGAAATCTCAAATCCAGCAGCCGTGTGATAATCATGGCACTAGACTCTAATAGTTATTTTTTTACTTTCTGTTGCGGAAGATGTATTGGAAAGGCTGTGACGGAAAAAGCATCTACGACTCCCTGCAAACGGTCCTTCATAAGCTAATGTCAGATGAGGTGGCAGTTGAATGGAGCTTTCAAGGAGGCAAAGGAAAGGGGAAGGTTTGTAACCTTCGGAGCTGGACAGTTCTGCTTGGTATGTAACTTTGTTGACTTCTCGCAATAGAGGCTTGCAACCGACTGAAAGCAATTTGGTGGTGAACACAACAAACAAGTCTATACTATAGTCCAGGGGTGGCCAGGCTGACCCGGTCTAAGAGCCGCAAACGAAACCACGAAACTTCTAAGAGCCGCGGGGGTGGGGGAAGGGGGGGGCGGCAAATTTAATTTTTTTTAGGGTCTGATTGTACGTATGAGTGCACAAGGCTGTACGACAGTATGTATGGGGTACAAGGCTGCCAAACCCCGAGCCGTACTTTACTCTGCCTGAAGTTCCTTCTTTTTTTTCCTGGGGAAACATCCGCGAGCCGCACTTGGACCAGCAAAGAGCCACATGCGGCTCGCGAGCCGCGGTTTGGCCACCCCTGCTATAGTCCGTTGCAACCTAACAACGAAGGGCGAGGGTAAGACGGGCCGGGGAGGAGGAAGCAGACGGAACGCTAAAGAGAGAAGGAGGTTTCCCCTCTCTTCTCCAGCGTTCCGTCCGCTTCCTCCTCCCCGGCCCGCCTTACCCTCGCCCTTCGTTCTTAGGTTGCAACAGAGTATAGTTTGGGCACCGAATGTACTAAAATTTGTCACAGTAACAGCAAAAGCTAATCAACTGCAAAATGTAACACAATCTCAACATTTACTGTTCCTATAAATTTATGAAGGGACTGTGAACTAGTGAGCTTGCATACTTTCCTGCTTCAACGGGTACTAATATTTCAGTCATAGCTGACAAAAATAATATTTCTTTGGGGTGATGCTTCTAACCACAGCACATGTGCAAGCATGAGTGTGATGTGATAATTAGCACAAAAAATTGGTTATGATCAATATTTAACTTGTTAAGCATTCCATTTAACTGGAATTTAAACATGATTAGCCCATTGCCAAAATATGCCATAGCATTTGTTGGGCTTTCTTGACTTAATTTGACTTCACACTATTGAGTGGTGTACTCACACTTTCAGGAGTTCAAAATATTAAAACAAAGAAGCCTGATAATAACAACATCTCGACCTGAGGAGTTGTCGGTGGCTACTGCAGCAGCAGGCGTCGAGATACGCTAGCTACCTGCACGCAGCACATTATTTCTTGATCCCATGCTCGCAGTAAATCCGACTTACACTGACATAGAGATTCGTGACTTCGAATTTTTTTGCACAGTGGTTTTTAGACAACCCAAGTTTGCTAGATGCAGAGTGGATCTTTATAAAATAATACTTTTATTGCCTATCTTGGTGGCTGCCCATGCTCCGTTTCATACTTAATGTGCAACGCTGTCAAGGCTACTGGCGCGAGCATGTGGCTTGATCTTGCGCTTTTGCGTGCACCCTTGCATAAGTGGGATGCTAGATGAAGCCACACGCTCGTGCCAGTAGCGTTGCATTGAATCCAGGAAAAATACACTGCATTTGGTTAGTTATTCTTGTTTCAGAAAACAGCTGGCTTCAGGTTCCGCACAATACTTCAGCTTTGGAACACACGTTTATTAGTTCCATTATTTATCGTTCCAGAATGTCTGCTCACCAATAAGGGTCTTGGGGCAACTGAATACAAGGTGGAGAAGGCGCTGAAGTCATGGCTGGCCTATGCGAAGGAACGGATGGAGAAGCGGCAGCCAGAAAAGTAGGAGTGGGGCTGCTAATTCGACTGCAAGGTTCTAGTCATTTTTAAATACCGGGTGTCTCAAAAGAAAGGTTAACTCTAAAACGGCCTGTTAAAATCAGCGATTTGATGTATCGAGAGAAATTTTCTAAAATATGCTATTTACTGGTAAAGTTATTTAATTGTATTTGAAGTTTTAATTCTGACTTGAAGGAAGTTAAAATTAAAAACATTACTTTTTCAAAAACTTGGTGGCAGTTGTTGGTAACAGTTCCAACAACGGCAATGTTTGCTTGCCTTTTACAGAGACGGCACCACCAGTCCGACAAGCGCCACTCACGTGTTTCTAACTTTGTGTTCCTGCGGGAGATACCTGTCAGAATTAAGTTCTTGGTGTGCCTGTCTAACCTAATTGAAAACTCATAGTAAGAACTTAATTCTGACAAATATCTCCCCCTGAAACATAAAGTGAGAGCAACGCATTAGGTACTTATCGGACTGGTGGCCCTATCTCTGTAAAAGGTAAGCAAACATGGCCATTTTTTTAACTGTTCGCGAGAGCTCCCGCTAAGTCCTTGAAAATGTCATTTTTATAATTTTAATTTCCTTCGTAGTCGTAGTTGAAACTTGCAAATTTTAATGGAAATATCTAACCAGTAAACGACATATTAGATGAAATTTTCTATGCGATACATAAAATCACTGATTTTTGCAGGCCATTTCAGAGTACAACTTTGCTTTTGAGACGCCTGGTATATTATGATATTTTTATTTTTGGAATGTTAAGCAAACAGTTATTTTAATAATATAAATTAGAGCAATTTTTTGCTGATAATAAAGTATTCAATGCTTTTGATGCTAACATGTGCCCATGTCTTTACTGAGCAGCTTTCTTCGAGCTCAGCCCTGCGGGTTGGCTGAGATATCTCATTCGCATGAAATTGTATTGTTACCAAGCTCATAGTCACTGTGGAATATGTATGTTTAGGTAAGAACACAGCTGGCAAACTGTGCAGTCGAGTTCTATTGGTGCACACCTGACTTGCAGCTGACAGCTGTGTGATCCAGGCCACTGCCTGCAGCGTCGTGTGCCAGCCAGTCAACACGACGGAGAAATTATATCATTACCATAGTCTGGCCAGCACATGACGATGTCGGCACGCTGTATGTTGGAGCTGCCTGTAAGGCTCCACATATAAACCTACAGTGTACAGACGGCAACTCGTAGGGTCTGGTACGAAGATCCCAGGTATAAACGTAGCAAATACTGACAACATCCGTAGGGATATGTTGAGAATATACTGGGGACCAGAAAAGTGGGCCAAAAGAAAATCCCACGGACGTCCTGGGGAAATATATCTCCCACCACGAATATTCTGGGGATATCCCAAGGACAACCCGGATCTGATACGTAGATCCCACGGATAAACGTAGGAAATACTGACAACGTCCTAGGGGAGATGCTGGGGATATACTGGGGACTTGAAAAGTGGGCCAAATGGATATCCCACAGACATCCTGGGGATATATATCTCCCACCACAAATATTCTGGGGATATCCCAACTTCCGAATAGGATATTCTGAGGAGGTCCTCAGAATATGCATGTTCTGTCTGGGAAAACATAATCATAAAATTTCTTCGTTTTTTTGTATATCATGATGTGTCCTATCTCTTAATTGCAGTCTCATCAGATATACAATCCTCACGTCTATGCCCTGCGGAATAATGCCAGAGTTCTTATGCACTTTGATGTATGCCCGACGAATAGGCGCAGACTACGGGGGCATCGGGCTCGTGCCCCCTGGTGAAATCCGGGGACAATGGGGAGTCCACCCCCCCCCCCCCCCCCCGGGCCCGGTCCGCGTATAATCCTTACCGAGACGGCGTTACGTGCCATGTAACGAGCTTCTAGTAGCGGCATGAAACAAAATAACGCCCACGTTGCCTTTATTGACAAAATACATGGGAAATTGAATCCCAGCGTGCTTTCGTTAGCGTCAATCTCCAGTTCTGGCGAGAAAGTAACGCGCCGCAGCAGCACCCCCGTCCCCAGGGGAGAACTCAGCCTACCCCCTGCCCCTGCCCGAGTTTTCTGGGTCACAATTAGGGGTGTCGCGAACTTTTGTCGAACCGGATTTTCAGGTCGAACTTTCGGGGTTCGACTGGGTCGAACCGGTTCGACGAACCTTCGAACTTTTCAACAGATTCGACCGGTTCGACTTAATGGACAGTGTGGCCAGACCTTGATACAAGCATGTCTAGGCTTGGAGAATTTTATTTTTATGCAAATGGTTATTTTAACTTTGTGAACAGCTGCTATTAAAATAAACTAATTTTAATCACTGAAGAAGTTAATAACTTAATTTTTTGTACTGTAATAACTGAAATAACCAATCAGCGCTGCCCTTAATTCATCCCTTAGCCATCACCATCCAATCCGAAGCCAACTGGCCAGCCTGTCGCGCATGCGCACACGAGTCGAACCTCACTACAAGGTTCGCCGAACTTTCCACCAAAAGTTCGAAAAAGTCGAACCTGGTCGAACTCGAACCTCGGCCGGTTCGCGACACCCCTAGTCACAATTATTTTGTATTATCAATGTTAGCAGCATATTGCATTAAAAACTTAAATATGCATTGATCCACCATTTTTT
>JAZHYW010027348.1:0-34832 GCA_037355805.1 Ixodes ricinus | reverse complement strand
TTAAATCACCTTCACCGTCATAAGCATCCTATTGGTTTAGTAAAATTATTATGGCTTCTATAATAATGTAAGTCTTGTTGCATATTTAGTTTTGTTTTGTAGTATTTCCGTCCAGTTTCTTAATGACCTGTGTTGCTTTCACTACACATCAGAGGCATTGTTTTACTGAACCAAAACGATCCAACTGGTTATGGGTCATTTGCGTTGTCGGTTACATGTACGCGGACCTTAAGAATAATAAAATGATATGAAATAAAAATACAAGCACGTATCGGAAACGCTCCTTACTCAAAACAAGTCCGGTGACCTTAATAGTACCCGTTTCTAATTGTGGAAAGGTTTGCCCTGTGACATACATCCGCAATTCAAGTACTTAAAAGAATTTGTTTTTGCGAGCTCATTGTTCAAGAATGATTATGAGGCATGCTTCTAAGGCAGATCGATGTGATAAATATCAGAATGACTATTAACCCGAAATGTCTCTCGCAATGTAAATAATAGAAAGGTTTTCTTTGCTTCTTTTATGAGCGTATGTGTTTTTTTTTTTAAATACCAAAAAAAAACGACAACAACGTTTTGTGGAGTTTAATGCACTTTTAAATGTGCTCCTCGCACAGATCAGGGTTCTTTATATTTAATTGAATTTAAAAATGCTCAGCAATACATATTCTTAAAATGTTTTCTTTATTGTTTCAATCCAGATTGCTTTGAATACGGGATGCGTTTACCAGTTTTGGGATAGCTTTTTGGACATCGGGCTTTATAGTGGGCACAGATCGGGACGGCGAAGAAAAACTCACCGGAAAAAGCTCGCCGGAGGAAAAACTCAACGGAAATATGCTCACCGCAAAACTGTCCGATCCGCAGAAAACATCACCGGCCGTTTGACGGATTCAGAAAAAAGGTCACCAACGAATCTAAGAATCGAGTTAAATAAATACGTTCACCCAACTGAAGTATGCTGGAGGGGGGGGGGGGGCTTTACGCGCATACGGCCATTCTGCACTTCACTCGCAGAATTTATTTTTAAAATATAAAAAAAGTTCCGTAACATGTCAGGCGTTTTCCGACGAAAATGAAAATTCCAATTTGAATATTTTAATGAACAATATTACCACGGTGATTATGTCTAAAGTAAAGAGCTAAAGCTTGAGTAGTTTCTGGATATTTTTTATTAAATGACCTCTTCTGTAGTATACCGACACCGGGTAGCCAAATCTCCACATTTCATCATTAGTACAAGAAACAGTGGTTTCGATTCTTACCAGATTCGAGCGAAAAACAAATGCCGTATTTTCTCTATCCGAATTTCCCCCGAATTAAATATCATAACACTCCCGCGAAATTCGTTTACATAAAAGCGGAAGGAGGGCTACAGCCAGGGAGGTGAATAAAAATCAAGATGATTGAAATCATGCTTCAAATCGGGCTGAATTTACTAGGATGATCTAAATCAAACTTTTTCCGCAAAAATGATGCCAACAAAATATTTGTTTTTATTTTGGTTTGGGTACTATATAATGCTTTCTATACGCGCATATGTTTTTTTTTATTTAAATAAAAAAAATCACCACGCAAGAAATATTTCTATCGGACTGAACAAGCAAAAAAGCAGTGGTCTTTAGAGCAAGTCGATGCGTTGAGCTTTAATTCTACCTCCGACTTCGTGCCTCAGTTACGTCACATATTTTTGCAATTAAATCAGAACGCAAAATATAGAAACGAAAACTGGGCAAGTAATGTCGTATTAAAAGAATATCATATCGCGAATAAAAAAAGTCAATACAACTTTTTCTCCTAAAAAAACAAGAAAAAAAAAACTAAGCTATTTTCGTTTTACTTAGGCGGACTCTTCATGAAGAAAATATTGTTGAAATTGCAGTAAATCTCTTTCCGCGTAATTTTCGTTGGTCGGAAGATTCGATTAAACAACCTGCCGTGTTTAAAAATGCACATATTGATAAATAATAATCTTTCCTAGCTACAGTGATATTAGTCTGACTTAAATCAAATAAATCTACATATATATATATTATAGTTTTAATCCTTATTTCTTTTTATTTTGCCCACAGCAGAGCGACTTGATGTGAAGCGTGTTCACTGCCTTACACTGTCGCATACACGAACAATGCACTCTTTTCCCCTTTCATTCTAGTGACTTCTATCAAAATTACTAGGTCGATAGAAATTGCCCAATCTGGGCACAAACATAGACGACAAACATTTGACGCTGATCAACCCCTTATATAAGGAAAATGCGAAAGATCGCTTTGCGCTAACTTTGTTTTACGGTAAACCGCCTTCTCGAGAGGCGCCTAAAACCTTTGTATCACCACTGCTATTAAATGATGACGACCACTTTGCCTAATGATTTAATTCGAGGTGAGCCTTTCTTCGGGTCTGTCAAAAAACTGTGGAGTTTTTCTCCGCACACGCACAACAGTGAAGGAGCTTTTCTCCGTTGAGCTTATCTTTTTTTAGCTTTTCTCCGAGATTCCGAAGATCGTACCTTCTCTGCAATGTCTGTGCTTTCTTCAACAAAATAAATGTTTCGCCAAGGTGCCAAACATAAATACATTTAACAAACTATAGAGATTAAACGAGGAAGCCCTGCGGATAAGTCTCCAGCAGGGTTTTCTTTTAAATAATTCACTTTGCGATTGGGCACTGAGATTGTCAAATGGCATGCCCAATGACCAATCCTGCCTTGCAATCCATGGTGACAGTAGTTTTCTTATTTCATCTATCGCTGGTTTTGGTAGTCTGGTCTCAATATAACCGGATATTAGCGACATCGTCAGTCGTAGTTTTCCTCAGTTAAATTGAAGGTCGCGTCTTCTGAGTGAACTACGCACGCCGGCGCATTATACAGTACGCCTACGCATTTCCCTTCAGGGTGTGCTCAGACAGGACAGCCATAAGCACGCCATGTTTATTGTTTTAAGATAGTAATATATGAGGCAGCAAAACGTGTCTACACAACAAAACAAATATTATTGATGCATGGTGCTTTTGTGTTTTTGTGAGAAAAAGTAGCGTCTTAGAGGAGGTACAAATCACGACTTTCAAATTGCGCTTTGAGCCAAATTTGAGGGCCACAGAAATAATTAATACAAATATCTTCCCCATAGATATATTTCCGTATTACGAACGCCAACTGTTCTACCCTAATTAGTCAAGTTTGAGTTGATATATAAAAAGAAATAAAATGAGAAACTTGGCTTCTTCAGCAAATCTTTCGTACTGAGGCATTTTTGGGGAATTTTTCTTACATATTTTAAAGTCACGTTTTCAAACGGAAACATTTTATACAGTAAGCTTTCGATTTTCGCACTTTGACTAAAATTTATGATTCTACAATTATAAAGGTTTTTCGCATTGTAAAAAAATTATAAAATATGAAATTTTGATGCAATAACCGAAACAACAATAATTCTCGAATTTTTATAATTTCGTTCGATGAACCCATGAGAACAGGTAATTAGAAATCAACAAAAACATGTTGCATTTGTTTGTTGAAATGTTTAATTAGGTTTGTGTTGCAGTCGATTACCATTACGAATTTTCTGCGAGGGGTACTCCCGCGAGTTCTTAAGCTACCTAATCTAACCATGCCATCGGACTCACCGGCCTTCACCCTTTCCAGTATGCTATTTAGTATCGCGATATTGAGAAAAGTTATTGTGAAATTAGCAAGTTGAAATGACGCAAAAACCAATATTCGAATATATCTGGGCTCTTCAGTGTCGTGGCGTCAGGGAAAAGGAGGCTTCCAGGTCGGGCGGGCAGTCTAATGGATCGTTCACATTGTTGTGTTTGACTGGGTTTACGGTGTTAAGACTGCTTGCGTCGAGCTGTTGCTATGGTGACCTTTAGGATGAGCCAATGAGGAGGCGCTGCACCGCAGGACGCAACAAACCGCAACGCAGTCGTCGCAACTGTGTGAACGAGAGTTAAAACGCACCCTGCCGAGCATTCGTTTCGTCCTGCTGCTCGGGTGCTGGAGCGACCTTTCAAAGCGTTCACTCGACACCATAAAAAGGCTTGTAATCTGTTGGGAAGGCCCACTGGCCGAAAGGCGACAACCAATGGGCTCACTTTTTCACCATAGGGCATTTGCTTACATTCCCGTGTGAGAAACCGCGGTCTGCGTATACCTCATGGCCAAAGGTCAGGCGGGTTCGGATGCAAGCACACTACATCAGTCGAGTCAGGCAGCCGACACCGGTGTGGATAGCACCGACTAAGCCATTCCGTCATCCATTTTGTCAGGCGAGGTCTGACGTTACCGTTCTGCCGTGACCCCCAGCATGCGGGCGAGAAAGACTACACCGATGTAAACGGTGCCAGCCAGAACCACAGCGTTCTCCCGGCCCAAAACGCATGCTCCGATTATCTCGGCAGAAAGCGCGCGTTCCGAACCTCGTGCCATAAAGTACGCATGTCTCTCATAGTCACCCATCATAGGAAGGGCTGACACCAGCGCCTTCTGACACCAGCGCCTTCCTACCGCTAAGTTCCTCTGGTGCTAACAGTTCATCCGCGAAGCCCTCCTCGATTCTTACGAGTCCTTTATTTTACCGCGACTTCTGACCGCAGTGACCATTTAACGACCAGTGTTATTCGAGCGCCGCATGCCACGGTGGCCGTACTTTGTCGTATTAAAGTCCAGTCACCATAAAACACAATACAAAAATACTCGGCCTCTTCTTTTAGTAATCTGGCTAATACTGCTTACGAAAATTTCACTTCGCGGCGTGTTCGGTCCTAAGGGTGTTGCAGCGGCGTAGCCAGGTATATTTTCATGATGGGAAAATGTTGCTATGACCGGGATGTCCAGGAATTAGGATGCGGCGAGGGGAAGGGGTGGGCGTAATATATATGTATGCTATAATATCTGCTGGATTTTAAAGAGGGGAAGTAAGACATTAGCCCCCCCCCCTTTTATGTTCGCTACGCCTCGGGTGTGTTGTACTTAGTTGTATATAGGGTCATTGTGCTAGCTTTCCAGGGTAGTACTTTAATGTTGATAGTTTGACAACCAACTAGAAGGAGGAAACTGAAATAGTTGGAAATTTTCCACCGAATATTGAAAGGGATGTTAGGGCATTATTTATTCATCGTGGTTTAGTTAAAGATCCTTATTCATATGATCTCAATAGTGAAATCATGGTAAAAAGGATTTACTCTAAACGTTTGTTCCGAACAAAGAACCAAATTTCTGGCTAGTAGTTAGTCCAAAACCAATTAGGAGTTTCAGATACAATACAGTGAGATCATGTAGTTTTTTATGAGTTGCAGACCAAAAAAATAGACAAATTTATTTTAATAAAGAAAAGTGTTGAATTACTCTTCAAATATTTCCAGATAATAATATTAATGTCAAAGATAAAATACGTTGCTCAATAAAGATTTAAAAATCAAATTTAATTCATAAGATTAAGTTTTTTTATTATATCCCTTGGTTCGATCCCACCTGTTATTCCAACCTTGTTTATCAAAAAATTATTCTGGGATTATGTATTAGTGAGATCAATCCTTATTCGTAACAGATCCTTTATTTGAAAATATCAGAAACAGTTATGTTGGTGGTATATATCACACAATGGACCAAACTCATTGATACGATAAATTTTATTGAGAAATTCCGTCATCTTATATATTGGTATCTTGTTAATATTGAAACTTTCATTGATAAATTAGAGTGTTATCACACGACGGTCACGATTAGTCTGGAACCCATCTTTTCAAAAGTAGTGCATGAAATTCTCTCTATCGCAATTTCTAAATAAGCTGGTTTAGTTTTCCTATCTTCATTGAAAAACAAGCTATAAACAATGCACCAAGTCTTTAATAAAATATTATGACTTATAATTATACTCCTTGGTTTAAAGCTAAGGTTTAAAGCTAAGAACTGATGAGATTACGCGTATGCAATTTGATGCAGAAGAAAACATATCTTGATCTTACAGAATTATATACAATAAGAGAAAAAAACACGTTCTGAAACGCAGTAAAAATTTAAATGTTCATAAGTCATTGGATTCAAGAAAGGAGAGTAAAAGAAATTTAAGAAATTAACTTTAGGAATGTTCTTCTTAAGATGAGGGTAGATTGTGCTAATATCGATTCATCCCGATTATACCTATTTACCTCTCAACAGGGGTGTTTTTATGCCCCTAGGGTGTGATTATATAGGATTACCCTCCCCGTTGTTTCATTTATCTTGAAGGAGTCGTTTTGTCCCCTTTGGATTCCAAAAGATAACCAATATTTCAAAGCAGTCGTTTTTTCCTTTTTGGCTCTAAAAATAATATCTCCAAGGGGCCGTTGTTTCAATTTGGGTTGTAAAAAATAAATCATATATAAAAGAAGTCGTTTCGTCCTATTTGTATCCTAAAAGATAATGATAAAAATAGGTATCAGAAGATAAAGAAATAGATCTAGTACCCAAGAATATATCTAGTGCTCGTCAACTAAGTTCTGGCAGTTATAACTTTATTAAAAACCTCAATATAAATTTTGTTTATTAAATAATTTTAATTTCGCGTCCTCATCGACAGTTACGTGAGTGTTCAAATAATGTTTATTTTGCTATGCAAAAAAATGAATTTGGGACGAATTTATTAAAACCTCTTGCACGATTACTACTGTCATCTGATAAAGCATTTTTTTTTAAATATCAAGACGTAAAGTGTTATCATTTGCTGAAAATACATTTCCAGAGGTTAAACCTAAACTACAAAATGCAGTATACAAACTAGTTTCAAATGGCTTAAATAATCGAAAAGAAATATGACTAAAGAAATTTAGAACGAAATTCAAGAACAGGTTATTCTAATGCTAAAACAGAATGTGAAAAAAAAACATATTAGAAACTTTTAGATGGTGAAGGGGTTTAATAGAAAACAGAAGATTAAGTAGAAAATCTAAAGCGATTCTTAACCGCCCATTGGCCAGTAGCAACTAAATTCACCGTAATTTTTTTCTCTTATAAATGAACTACTGGAATTGGCGAGAAACAGGAAAACATATTCCAACTGATGCAACACATGATTTTATATTTCCTAGAAATTAAAATGATTCTATCAAAAATCGAAACGAAGTAGAAATTTTCCCTTCCAATACAAGGGAAGCCCTAAGATTTTCCAAAAGTGTACTTCAACGTAGACTAAAGATTGTTAAGTGTGATGATACAGATCTTGAATACGCAGAAATTGTTGCGTTTCTTAATAATATTAGAACAAATTCTTTTCAGAGATTAGATTAAGTGTCAAAATAAAAAAAAATTAAACATAACCTTTACCCTGGAATCAGTTTGACGATTGAAAAATTAATTACCTACTCAGATGATTATTCAAGATCTACAGCAACGTCTGAATTTTGGATCCCTGATACATCTGAAACTTTAGAATGAAGCAAATATAAAATCAAAACAGATCCACAAACAAGATATGTAACTGGTATTACAGTAAATCTTTGTTATAACCAGTGATGGGCCGAACCTTTGCCGAATCTTGGGATTCAGGAAACCCGAAATTTTGCCGAACTTTTCTTAAGATTCGGCAAAGACTTTTCAAAAATATATTATTACCAGACCTAACGTTGATATTTAGTTCTTTCTGGCGAAAACAGGTTTGGTGTTGCTTTTTATTAACGTTAATGCAACATGCAACGCATATATCGACAGAATTATTACTAAATAAGGTGATATTCTACAAGATAAATGTATCGGTGTCGTTTATGGGTATTTACTGGAAATTTTAGTGGCTCCTTGCAGAAGTGTCGTAACAATGAGGTTGGGTAGAAGCGCTGCTCTCAATGGGCAGAAGCTACGACACTTTCGGTTTTGAGGCATTATCAGCGCAAGCCCGCCTGTGTGTGTACATTGTTAAAATGAAGGCAATAACGCTGTGTTCTTGGTTTCTCTGGGAGTCAGCGTTTTCCGCGTGAAAACTAATGCAACCGTTGCTGAGCCTTCACCAGAAGAGATAATATTAATATTGTAAATATGCATGTTTTTCGATTCGAGTCACTTGACGTCAGCTTTGCATGAAAATGCGTTCCATATTTGCACCGTCTCGTTTTTAACCTTTAAAATGTCAGTTTCTGGTGTTAGGACACACACTAACGTTTAGGAAGATCGGGAGAGTCAGGAATGTTGGATGTGCAACGTCGAGCATTTTAGTTCTGTGTAGTTTTAGGCAGATACGTGAAAATCGTTAAATAACGCAAATTGAAAAAAAAACACAATATTATTTTGTTTTGGCACACACTACTTCTGAGCCAAAAACAGAATTGTTATAACGACGAGGAGTGCTTTATAGAAATTGTCGGCCAGTGTCTCAACTACCTCGTTGGATCACTGGAAATGTCAAATGAAAATCACGTTATCTAGAATGTACCGCATCATTTGTCACTTGCGCAGTTTACTGCGTAAATTACTGGTTGATCTTCTATTCATGAGGCAGAAAATATTGAAGAGAACCACACTCACTCACAAATGCACAGTTACCGTGTTGCCTACTCCACACCTCGCCGGAACCACTGGTTGTACTACGCTGCACGATGGTAACCGCACGAATACACGGCGTCCATTTGAAATCCATGGCCCCGTCGCGTTCTCGCGCGTGCGCAGACATTTGCCGAATTTTCGCCGTATTTTTGCCGAACATTCCTTCAAAAGTTCCGCATTTGCCGATCTTTGCCGAATCCGAAGTTCGCAAATTCGGTCCATCACTAGTTAAAACAGAAGGTTTGCAAAACGTTATGAAATTACCGAACACTCAAATATTTTAAAGACTGTTAAACTTCGAAATATAATGAGTTTCTTCAGAAATGATAAAGAATTTCAAGAAATAATATTTAAGCTAACTTTGTTAAGAAATAATGATGTAGACAAATTAATAAACTAAAAAAGAGCACGGAATTACGAAGTTGTATTTGCCAAGCAGCTATGGAAGAGTCAAAAGATTAGAGCAAATTTACAAATAAGAGCCTTTTTAACTTTTCAATCAAAAAGCAATGAGATTGTATCATATGAATGGGAAGGCTTTAAAATCAATATAGCTATTGAATATGATACTACAAAAACATACAATATATTTTACAAGTGTCCAATATAAACCTAAATTTATTTATATTGTTTTTCAGAACATTACAAAAATCAATTCAGGAACTGGAACTTATATGTGTTTTGATAATTTAAACCTCGAAACTATAAATGTTGCAGTTAATAATAATAGATTCTTTCACAATAATTGTGACTTTACTCAAAACCATATTCCTATTGATTATGCATATATTGTGATTTTAGAAGCCGGCTTTAAACTCTAAATGTAGATACTGGAAGAGTTGCAACAACACTTACATCAGCAAGTCTCTACCCAATATTTAATATTCTGCCTCGATGTTACAAACATGCTTATGAATACCTTTGAAAATATTCAAACATGTCTATTTTTATTAGGTCACGAAAAGTCGTAGATGTACAAGTTTGACAGGAAACTAAATATGTCTCTCTGATGGCAAAATGCTGCTTGAAGACAAATAAATCACCCAGTTAACCGGTCATTGATCTTTTTATCTTATATGAATGTATACCTTATATCAAATATATCTCCCAGAAATAAACAAAAGGAGCTTAAGTCTTCAATTAAAAATAAATATGATATAAAATAAAAATTGATCCAATATCTAATCCTAAAAATTCTAGATTGTTTCTTACTTCCACTCAAATCGAGAAACCAAAGAAGGGTACCCCCGTGGATTTGAAGTTCAGTAAAACGCAGTTGAAAATTAAAATAAAATATAAAAACTCAAGAGGGTGGTTCTCTACCCTGTTTACCTAGCAGCTTTAGAAGCTAGAGCACTACCATTTATTGTTAAATGGGGAATTAATAGGATGTTCACCATCTGGAACTGCAAAAGATGTAGAGAAAGTTGCTGGAAAAGGCGTTAGAATAACTGGAAAGCTTATAATGGAAAACATGTTAGAATATTTGGTTAAAAAACTAATAAAGGCACCAAGTTCCAATGATAATATTAAGTTATTAAACCAAAAACCAAGATTAGTGGTGCATTAAAAAAAATTACCTAAACAAATTAACAAGTTCTGTCTTATAAATTATTATAATTTTACATCCTCTAGAACTCATTGGGTTTGTTATTTTAAGGGTCCAAAATATGTCAAATTCTTCTATAGCCATAGAAATATTAACATACCTTAAAAAAGTAATAAAAATACTGTACTACTCATCTCAGATTCAAAGTTTTAAATCATTTTTATTGGTCATTATAGTATTCAATACTATATTTTAAATCGCCTAGAAGATGAAAGACTACTGAACGTCAGTTTTCATCAGATCCAGAACATAATGAAAAACAGTTGATTGATAATTTTTTTTGTCACTGTGAAAGGTCATGGATTTTTCATCTGACTAATAAATGGAGGAATAACTGGAGAAGAAAGTATTCGTATTTAAAAAAAATCCTATCAATACTGTCAACATTTAAGTGGAATTCTAACAGTGACTAATATTGTTTATTCAGTAAGTGGATTAAGTGCGTTTGTATTCATCCGCCTAGCGGGCTTCACATTTAAGTATTTTACTGGTAGATGCTATTGAACAAACTCTAAATTTACACGAAAGAAAAGAATCATTTGATTTCCTACAAGTTTTATAAAGAACTACGGAACATAAAAAGACGAAAACAAATTCTGAAGTTGAGGTTAGAAATCGGAAAAATGACTTTATAAAGTCGATCTAATACCTTGCTAGAGACAAATCTGTTAAAAAAATTAAACAGTTATAAATTTATTTTAAAACAAATGTTCTAAGAAAATATTTATTATGATCCCGAATGAGGGTTATATAGAATAAACGATCTTCAAAGAAAATCTAATGGTACTATAGAACAGATAGAAAAATGTATTGAGAAACAGGATGTAGATACAAAATTTCAACTAATAAGAAATAAATATGGAAGACGTAGGGTTATTGTAGATATAATCGATGACCAATGGCGCGTTGATTTCTTTTAAGTCATTAATTATACATGAAAAAACAAAGGTTCTATATATATCTTCTAACATGTATAGACATATTCTCCAAATATGCCTGGGTAATACCCCTAAAGAACAAAAGAGGTGAACAAAAAACTAAGACATTCTTTGAAATATTTAAGTGAAAGAGAATACCCCAAAAGATACAAACAGATCAAGGACTAGCGCTTTATAATAGTAAAGTACTGAGATTGTTTGAGAATAATGATATTAAACTTTTATCAGTTATTCAGAAATTAAAGCCTCTGTTGTCGAAAGGTTTATAAGAAAAATAAAAGAAAAATGAGATGACTATAAGCGTGCAAAATAACCATATTTGGTTTGATGTTTTACATAAAGTGCTACAAAACTAAAATACCTATTTTCATAGATCTATTAAAATGACCCCAATTGAAGCCTCGTTAAAAGAAAATGAATGTGATGTTAGAAAAAATTTGTATCCTCTATCGAAAAGTAATAAGAAGCCGGAATTAAAGTTGGTGATACTGTGAGATTACAAAAATATAAAGTATTTTTTTAAAAGGGTTACATGCAAAGTATACGTCGAAGGTGTTTAAAATCAAGGAAGTCTTCAGTGATGGCGTTCCGTATTACCATCCAGTTGACATAGACATGATTTATGAACAGGATGTGTTGAAATATGTTCCTACAGAGTGATTTTAGTACATTGTATTCATGTTATTTTTTGAACGTCATTTCTTAAGGTCGGGGGAATGGGGGACGGTCCAGAACTCCCATTTTCTATACTACTTAGGTGCCTCGCCGGTGTGGTCATTTTTGATAACATAATGGGCGAACGTTCTGCAGCAAAACAGGTCGGACAAGTCGGTGCCTCCACGCGGAAAGCTAAAAAGTTCGCTGAATGTGCATTTAGCAGGCCAGTTTGACTGTGTAAAGTTTCAAAGCGCAGTTCTTTACCAGTAAAAAGTGAGAACAAAAATGTTGTTAAAGTCAAGGTTGGACGTGTTCGCAGACGGTCGAGTTGGCGACGCTATACAGGCTCTTTAAGTGACGATATGTACTTGTGGCGCCATATCAAGATTTTCGCTCGGACATTTTTACACATAAAAACTGCGCCTTGAGATTTCACACGGTAGACCTGACCTGCTGAATACACATTCGGTGAAACTTTGAGTTTGTGATTTAATGCGCCGATTTTTCCGGCTCGTTTTACTGCGGAAAGTCCACTTCTGACACCCTATATAACTTAAGTACTGACATTAGAGTATTTTAGAATGGCGTACCCACAAGCTTTGCGTAAACAAAAATAGTGTCATCACCACTGCGCATACATCGAGCCCAAACCACGTTTTAAATTGGCGCATGGCGACGACGTTGTCTTTGAGGAGGGGGGGGGGACACGAAGCATTTGTGTGTTGCAATCCGAAACTCGGGATTAGGAGAAGTTCAATAATTCTCAGAAATATCGTCTCGGTACATGTAAGTTGCTCTAAGTAATATTAGTTGGTAATTAGTTCACGTGTAAGTTATAAAATCTCCCAAAAGCCCGCGGGATTATCTGCGAACCTCGCACGCCTGTATCACAATGTTGAACTTTTCCTAATATTTCATTTACACGCAAGAATTTATACAAAACTGTTCTTCAAATAGTGGCTTGCAAACATTCTAATTCAGTACAGGCGTAGGAGGCGTGCGCAAAAACCCATCGTACGTTGGCTTGACGAGACCCATTCGAGAAAAAAATGTTTCTGTCGGTACAGGTCTTTCTTTATATGGGCCTCTAGTTCCACGGAAAACACTCGCTTCATTAAATGAATGAGATGAGATACAGTCCCCTTAAGAGGCCCTCTTTTAAGTGTGCACGGCGCCTTGCGCTGCGTGGTGTAAACATCTCCCAATGTGGAGCGTTACAAACATAAGAAGCATCACATGAGCCGCAGCGCAACGCTGCACTATGACTCTACCCAGCTTTCCACTTCTTCGCCTTTTATTTTTTGAAACAACCTCCCACTGTTCAGCCATCGCCACGCCCAATATAGGACGCAGCAGAAGCCTCCGTAACATCGGCCATTCCTATGCTTCGTTTTACATTACGGCTGTCCTCAGAAGATGCTACACGAATCGTCCAAGTCAATTCAATGCCATGACGGTCTGACGTTATTTTTAGGAGGGGTGAGTGACGCGTAATCACCTGATACATTAGATTGGCTCAGATAACTCGTGACGTTAGCAACAGTCTACGGTATTTGAACACGGAGTATAGCAACGTCTAAAGAAATGAATCAAACAATTTCTCAGCAGACCACCCAAATTAGAGTAATATCCTGGGAAGGCACCGCATTAACGTATAATCAGCCAAGTACAGCACGGAAAGCACCGCAGAGTTTAGTATTCATAAAATATATCAACCCAGTCACATAAAAATTAAAAAAACTCCCATCTTTTTTGTATACTAGTTCTTCAGGGTGTCTGAACGATAATACGACCAAGTACGGCCACGGTGGGGTGCGGTGCTTGTTTACCACTAGTCGCTTAGACAGAAACCCTCCAACAACAATTGAGTGCAACATCGACCTGTGCAGACCTTTTATTTCTCTTTTTTACTTAACTGAGTTATGCAACGTGTTTTGCAAAGTATTTGGAATTACCGGTTTTAACAGTTCTTCGAGGGAAGATTCGAAGAAAATCTAGAATAAATATTTCTTAAATTGCCGCACAAAGATTTACACTTCTCACTTTTTTTTTAATATTTATATAATATTCGAGCTCTTAGCAAGAAACAGTTCAATATTAGAGCGAAATATATATTTTTTTTGCTAAAAGTACTAAAGGCGTGAGAGACTCTATACAATGAATGAAAAGGTGCAAAGGAGCTGAACAAGAATAGCGTCGCTCTATAGAAAATGTTTTAGCTCAAAAACTTGATCTTACGATATGTACAAAATTCGTTGAAATATGCCTTAATACAAAAGAGTTGCTGAAGAAGCCAAAGTTGCCGATTCATTTATTTTTAATATAAACTCATATAATATAAACTTGACTAATTCTAGTAGACCAGTTGGCGTGCGTTATACATTAAAATATTTATGAACCAGAAAGTTGTATTCATTATTTTTGTGGCCTTCAAATTTGCCTTAGTGCGCTATTAGGAGAGTCATTGTTTCAACTTCCTCTCAATTGCGATTTTTTTCTCATAAAAACAAAAGTATTTTGCAAAACTATTTTGTTGACTTGTGTGGATATATTTTTCTACCTCATCCAAAACTTTCAATTGAAAACATTAAATAGACATGCGAAACCGATGACTGTCCTTATATATGTGAAACAGGCCTGCGTTCTAACTATACTTGAACATGTGAAGGAACGAGCGTGACGCGTCCTCCTCACTAGAGTTACTGGTTTTCAGTGAGGACAGATAAAAATGTATAAACTCTTCAATAGATGGAACAGAAATCCTAGACGTTCATCCCGAATGAATTTTATCTCTGAGCAGGTATTACACCATCCTTCAACAAGTACCTCAGAGATTTCGTCTGGGGAGTGCTTTCTCCCAGTGAGCTCGTCGTCAAGACTGTGGCTGGGGTGCCCGTCACTGCTTCGGAGCTGTGCAGGTTTGTTGAGGTATGTCTATTTTCGTTATATCCCCTGCTTGTTGCGAACACGCGATTGCTAATTTTATTTTTTGAGAATAAAAAGTTGGCCACGAGGTAGTATTAGGCCTCATTCACACAGCCGTTTTTCCCCCGTCCCGGCGAAAGTGCCGGGCGGCATACCCGCCGGGGAGAGGGTTTTGGGACCGGTCTGCGACCGAAATCGGGCAGCCGGAACCGAAATGAGCCGAACGTCGATGTCCAACGTCCCCGGCAGCGGCGGCAGCCCGGGAAAGCCGGCGCACCGCCCCATCGAGGGACGGCCAATCACAAAATAGGAAACTTTCGCTGAATCTGACAGATTCTCCAAAGTTGGGTGACCATGGGCACGGCTGCGGGAGGGGAATTGATCGTAGTGTGCCCTTACGCCGTAACGACGAAGCCAACAAAGCTCAGCCAACAAAGCTCTTTCGGGAAGGAGCGAGACCAGCAAGACGACGGGCGCATTGTGTGATGTTTGCTGCCCTTGAACAACGGGCATACAGAAATTTGGATTTACCGCTGAGCTGCTGCTCGAAATGGTGAGACTACATCGGTTCCTCTGCGATAAGCGTAAATGCGATTTTGAGGAAGAGCAGCCGAAGAAACAAAAGGCGGTCGCCGATCATCGGAGACGAAATGTGGTGTAAGGAGTGATTGATGTGAAATGTGCTCGCTGTGGATCTTGTCGTTTTAGAGCGCAGCTCTTAGGCGCCCGTTTACGGCTTGAGCGGTGTCGCCGTCGCCGTCGGCGTAACCGCGCGCTGCATTATGGGTAAATCTCCTCGCTAAATATAGCGGAAAATTTTCCCCGCTAAATATAGCGGAAAATGTTTCCCGCTAAATTTAGCGGAAAAGTTTTCCCGCTAAATTTAGCAGCAAATATTTCCGGCTAAATTAAGCCGAAACATTTCCACGCTAAATTTAGCCGGAAAACTTCCCCGCTAAATTTAGCGGAAAGATTCCCGCTAAATTTAGCGGAAACATTTCCCCCTAACTTTAGCGGAAAAACTATCCCGCTAAATTACGCAGAAAAAGTTCCCGGCTAAATTTAGCGGAAAAACTTCCCTGCTAAATCTAGCGGAAAAAATTCCCCGCTAAATTTAGGGGAAAAAATTTCCCCCAAAATTTAGCGGAAAACATTTCCCCTAAATTTAGCGGAAAAATTTTCCCCAGAATGGGAGGCGAGCAGGAGAGGAGGAGGGGCATAGCTTCCTTTCTGTACCTTCCCTCCTCCTCTTCAAGACCTGCGCTCTAGTTAGCCGTTACAGGGCATGTACACGTCTTTCATTTTTCTTTCGAAACGTGGAGACAAATAAAATGTTTTGAAACATGCATGATCCTTATCGGCGACTCGAACGCAAGCTCAAAGGAACAAAACAGTTTTGGCTGCGCCCATCGACGCCGATCGTCCGCTACATTTGGTGGTCGACACCGCCACAAAGTAGCCACAAATAGGGGATTACAAGATTGGTAGAAGAGATCGAGGGAAGTGTGAAATTGCGCACGAAATTAATAGGTAATAACGGTTATAGAGTCTTACGGGATACAAAAGTTCGACTGAGAATTTGAAAGATGCAGAAAGGTATCTAAGCTAGGTGGCGCAAGCTACCGCTCAATATAAGGGGACACAGCCGCTAGCATTCATCTATTCACATTGCCACCGCCACAGCCCGAAGCCGACGGAGCTCCGTCGCCGCTCGTTCGATTCGAACACACCACCGTCCCCGCACCGTCCCGATTTCGGCACGGCGCCGACGGCGCTTTCGCCGGGACGGGGCGAGACGCCAGCTGTGTGAATAAGGCATTTTGCTGCAATGATTTTCACTCGGGCAGACGAATCTGATATTATTTAATGGTTCTTAATGTTCTACAAAAAAGCAAAAGACAAAAAAAAATGCAAGACGTTTACAACACCCTGTAACGCCGACACCTCTTGAGGAGGAGAAGGGAAGGGTACTGAGGGAGGGTATGCCGCTCCTCCTCACCTCCTCGCTCCTCTTCCTCCTCCCCTTTCCTCCTCCTTCACCTCCTCTTCCCCTCATCCTTCAAGCTCCTCCCCTCCTGTCATCCTCCTCCCCGTCCCTCCTCTCCTCCTCGTCATCCCTCCTCCTCCTCTTCCTTCTCCGCTCCTCCCTCCTCCCTCCCCTTCCCCTCGTCCTCTCCTCGCCCTCCTCCTCTCCCTCCCCTCCCGCTCGTCCTCCTCCCTCGTCCTCCTCCTCCCCGCGCGTTGCATCACGGGAAGTGTCCCATAATTCAACCACGCGGGACCCTCGTGACGTCATACGTTGCGTCATGAGTGACGTCACGAGGGTCCCGCGTGTTGCATTTTGGGACATTTCCCATAATGCACCAGCGCGGTCACGCCGACGGCGACGCCGACGCCGCTCATGCCGGAAACGGGAGCCTAAGAGCTGCGCTCTAAAAAAATTGAGCTTGCGTTGTTTGCATTAGCTTTGTCTCGTAGTGTGCATAAGGCGGCAAGTAAACAGAGCGCAGGTTTTGAACAGAAAACATCGACATAATCCCGACGAAGACTCAGACATCCGCAGGCCGCGTCTTTTTTCACTTCAAACGATAAGCTACCGTGGTTGTGGGTGCCAATTAGTGGTTCAAAACTATCGATAGTACTATCGATAGTATCGATAGTCGCCAGAAATCTGACTATCGATAGTAAAAAAACTATCGATACTACTATCGATAGTCGACTGGTATCAAAAAACTATCGACAGTACTATCGATAGTCGACTGTCGAAAAACTATCGACAGTACTATCGATAGTCCACTGTCGAAAAACTATCGATAGTACTATCGATAGTGGACTATCGGAAAACTATCGATAGTACTATCGATAGTCGACTATCGAAAAACTATCGTTGATCGACTATCGGCAAACTATCGATAGTACTATCGATAGTGGACTATCGAAAAACTATCGATAGTACTATCGATAGTCGACTATCGAAAAACTATCGGTTATCGACTATCGAAAATCTATCGATAGTACTATCGATAGTGGACTATCGAAAAACTATCGATAGTACTGTCGATAGTGGACTATCGGAAAAAATCGATAGTACTATCGATAGTCGACTATCGAAAAACTATCGTTAATCGACTATCGAAAAACTATCGATAGTACTATCGATAGTCGACTGTCGAAAAACTATCGATAGTACTATCGATAGTCGACTATCGAAAAACTATCGATAGTACTATCCATAGTGGACTATCGGAAAACTATCGATAGTGGACTATCGGAAAACTATCGATAGTCGACTATCGCACACATATCGATGGTACTGTCGACGATTTACTATCGATAGTTTTGCGACACTAGTAATTGTATCTTTTTATCGCTTCATTTTTTTTTTCGAAATGGGACATCAGCTAGCTTAGGCACCTATCATCCCCACTTTGGTTCAGCTTTCAGTGATGACGAAGATGGGAGTTTGGACGAGGAGAGGAGAGGGGAGGCGAGCGGCGGTGCGGCAACTGTGTTCGCTATAGATCTTTTTCACAAGGGCGCCGCCATCTTGAAATATCGTCACTTCCAGTATGGGCGAAAACATTGCTTTTCCGTCCCCACGCCAACAGAAGGCATTTAGGATATGAGCGTAACCGTCACCAATTCTCATTTTGTCTCCCCTCTATTTTTTTACTATTTGCAGAGTGAAACGTTTTATTATTTTTTCGTCGCCCATACCGGATACGCCTACCAGGTGGCTGGGAACGAGAGTAAGCAGAGCGAGGGTAAGACGGTAAGACGTGCCGGGATGGAGGAAGCAGACGGAACGCTGGAGAAGAGAGGGGAAACCTCCTTCTCTTCTTTAGCGTTCCGTCTGCTTCCTCCTCCCCGGCACGTCTTACCCTCGCCCTACCTTCTTGATATCGATAGCACTATTGATAGTATCGATAGTCGCCAGAAATTTGACTATCAATAGTAGAAAAAAACTATCGATAGTCGACTATTGGAAAACTATCGAAAAACTATCGATAGTACTATCGATAGTCGACTATCGAAAAACTATCGATAGTACTATCGATAATCGACTATCGAAAAACAATCGAAAAACTATCGATAGTTCTGAGATACTATCGATAGTTTTGGAAAAACTATCGATAGCATCGATAGTCAATTTATCGATAGTTTTGCATCACTAGTGCCCACTTTAGCCAACGCCCGATCAAGGCCCCGACTCGGCTGTCCCAAAGGAGATCTCACAACGCAAGGCACGAAGGATTTTTTTTCTCGCAGCTGGAAGATCTGGAGGCAGCGCCTTGTCTTTCCGCCGTTCCGTCCGATCTCCTTCGACCTCGCCGTTAGAGCATTTTCCCAACCTCGTCTTCTTCTCTCTTGGCCCTCACGTGCCCATGTCCGGCCCCCTCGTAGGCACGGACAGCCCCTCCCCCCACCCTTCATACGTGGGACTGCGGGGGGCTTGAGGACGGGGACACTTCTGAGCCTTCGAATAGGAAGTCGCCGGGTTCGGACACATGCGCGCTCTGGACGGCTACTGGAGTAGCGATGGTCGTGGCGCAAACAACAGGCGGACGTCGACGGGGCTGCGCTTCGACGGCTGTGGGGCCTTGGACGGCGTTCGTGGCGGCAGCGTGTCCCCCAGGAGGCTGAATAAGGTTCCAGGCCTCAGGTGTGGGCAGGTCTGGCCTGTCTCGTCGGAGCAGCTGAACTGCGTCCTCCGCGTTCTCAGTGGGAGAACGCGTTTTCAGCTGCTGCTGGTGCATGTTCTGGCCTCGTGTGTTGTCTCTGGGTGTACGAGGGGAGGCTGCAGAGCAAGCAGCGGTTCTCATGGTCCATGAGGGCCATGAGAACAACTACCCGGAGTCTGGCCTCTGTCTGTATTTTCACCGCCGTCGAGGAACGAAGTGTACTGCACCCAGACCCAGGACGCCGTTCCCGTGGTTACCGCGCTGCAGGAGGGGGGGGGGGGGGGGATACTTTAAGCTATAGTCAGTGACATTATAAGAGCTTAGGGGAAACAACTCTCAGCACTTTCAAGTTTAGCAGAGCGAATGCTGGAGAAGAGGTCGGCACGTCTCCAGCGTTCGCTCTGCTAAAGTGCAAAGGGGTGGGAGAAGTTTCTTTTGAACTCTTAAACAGTCACCGACTATCGTCCCCCGCCGCGGACGGGGCTGACCCGTTCAGGGGAAGGTTTGCTACGGCGGGGAGAGATGGACCTTCTACCGCCAGGCTCGGTGGGGGGCTCTGTCGATAGCGACCTACTCCAATACCGAGCCTGCTCCGGGCTGATCGCCTCCAGCGTTACGTGCCGCACGAGGCGGCCCACCGGAATCGAGGACTCCGGTGGGCCGCCTTGGCTATACAAGCCTTGGCTGACCGGGGACGCCGTGGCGTCTACACTCTGCCATGGTGCGCCACCTTGTAGTGGGGCTGTGCATCAGCGGCGCCACGTCGAGCTCCTCCCCAGCGGTCGTCCCTTGTGGTCATTATTTGTGATAGGAGTGTTAATGATGTACAGAGTCATTGCACTCTACGCCACGCACTTTCGTGAAGGACCAAGCTGCTGTCATCTTCCCCACGCCGGCTGAACACCGCGCCTAGTCCGCGGTCGGGGCAGTGTGCGAGAGGTATACTCTGTTTCACCTTATGATGTACCGCAGGAAAGGCTACAAGCGCGAGCTCCTTGCTCTGGGGCACATGTCGGCGACACAAGCTCTCGTGAATTAAGAGCTGCTGCCAACGCTAGGAGCTCGCGCTTCTAGCCTTCGCTGCGGTACAACATAAGGTGAAACGAAGTATAGTTGGAGCAGGACGCTTCCCATCTCCACCCGTAGTGTCTCGTTCAATGTGGTCCTTGTAGCCAAGAAAATGCCCCTTGAAATCGGCGACGTTAACGTGCTCAGACTGCTCGCGGTTATACTGAGCCGAGCGAGTCCGTAGGTAAGACGCGACACTTGCGTAGTTCCCTCGTAGGGCCCTAGTCCTTCCCACTTCGGAGCTATGGCGAGCAGCTAAACCGCAAGCTGCGCTGCACAGTGGGTAGCTTTCGTCATAAGACCAAGTCCCCGACATTGAATTTCAGTTGACGATGACTCTTACCGCAACGCGCCGCCTGCTTGATCCTTGCGGAATGGACTGCTTCCGGCAGAGGTCCAATGATATTCCAGACCACCATCTCACACGGATAGCGACACATGAACGGCTTAATAAAATCCGGAGGCTTAGCCCTCTCGGCTTTTCTTCCTGGCAAGCCGGGCATCTACGAGTGTACCGCAATACGTCTCGCCTCTTTTCCGGCCAGGTCACGGCGCGACATAAGTTATAAAAAGTCTGGCTGCCACTCCTCTGACCAGCCAGAGCGTAGTCGAGGAAGTGTCCAATAAACCTCCGAATCAGGAGGCTAAAGCGAGGCAACTTACCTCCTCTTCAACGATCGCACCTTTCCTAGATTGCTGTTTCTTGGTCAGGCGAAGTGTACACAGCTGATTCTTCTCCACCGAGCCTCGCTTTCACAAGGACATGACTGCGGCAAGGTTTGAAAAGGGAAGCTAGGACGTTCGTTTTAAAACATTTATTCTGAATCTGCTCACACAGACCGGCTTGCGCACGCCACCGACGCAAACACCTTGCACTATCACCCATCCGAGTCAAAGGGTGCATCGGTAGGTCCATTCCATTCTTTCCTCAACTTGTAAACTTTCAATATATCTCCTCTCAACAAGAGCAGGAAACAGGCGTCCGGATCGAGAGGTGCTATGAGCACAGCCACAGCTCTGAGGTTTGGATGATTGCATGCAGCCAGGTATCGGAAACTCTTTTCTGTTTTCTAGCATATGGTTTCTCTCTATGCGAGTCGGGAGAGGTGGCTTCATGCAGTAATCGATTATCTCGACAAAAGAAAGCCAGAAGCTCTCCTGTCGGTCATTTCTGCTCTTCCGGTACACGTCCGAAGAGTACAAAAACTGCTGTCTCCTTGAGTTCCAAACAAACAAAAAATCTAAAGACCTTCGTTTTTGACAGTGATCTGTTAGTTTGGTTATCCAGGGCGGAATAACTTCCCTCAGGAATTCGAGGCTGACTTGTATAGTTTACCAAGCAAACCTTGGAGCAAGACTTCCCACTCTAGCCTTCACCGCACACATCTGTGCACTTAGAAGACACTTCAAGTGGTGGCTCGCGGTCCACCTTGCCGTCTCCAGAGCCTTGTCCGGAGGCCGATGACAATAGTTTGAACCTGCCCAAATAAAGTGCTGTGAGATGTCTATCGCTGCCACAGTGAGCGCACGTGATCACCAGTTTGCAATCCTTGCGAGGTGACTTGTAAAGGAGCAGCGTCTGAAGCAGGTTTCAAACACTTTCAGGAGAATCTTGCGTTCAACCAGTGGTTTCTCCCTGAACCCACGGCACTTTCTGAGAGGGTGAAGTTTCTTGTGCAGAAGGCACTACCTGTTGATCTGGTAATTTTCCGCGGCCTCTTGGTCGAGGATGACGTAGAGTGTTTGTCTCTTTCTAAAGTCACGTCGGTGGCATGGAATGCGACGGGCGTGCTGCGGGCCAGTTCATTCTTCGGGAACTTTAGATAGGCGCTACCCGTCTCACCGAGAGCGCAGCTTGGGTCGTTTCTTGTCCTGGCCTGGTCCGGACGAACTTTAAAAAGAACGAAAAGGTCGCAAAGGCGACGTCGTGGTCTTTCTTGTACTTTGAGCCCTGTAGATCCACATTTCCTGCAGACGGTGAGGCTGCTTCTCCACGATGGGATTTACGCCTTATGCAGTGTCTAAGTTGCTGAGTTCCGCCAAGTGGGGATCGTCGTTTGCTGCCTCTAGTCCGAGAAGGAGGTCTCCCAGTTCCCGCAACTGGTGAAAATCCTTTCCGGGAGCTTCGGAAAGCTTCCGACTCTTTTGAGGAGTGCGTCTTTGATTATCTCTAGTCTGCAGTAGAAATCTTCTAGCCTTCCCCAACCTGTCTTCAAGCCAGCCGAGGGATTGTCGACATTTACAAATTGGTGCCTTCTCGCGTAGACCCACGACTCGGTGCCAAGCCACTTGATAAGAATATCGAATTCTTCACCTGCTGTGACTTCAAAGGGATGCACTATTCACTCAAAGGTGACTTTCCGTGCCCTGTGGCTTTCCGGACGGTCGTCGAATTTGTCGAGCTCTGAACTGACCAGGTCTCTTCGAGCCAAATACTGCGCCAATCTAGTCAATTATGATGCTCCGGTGGTTACACGGGCGGGATCTTGTGGACGGCGGTTTCTTGAAGCACGCAGTTGCGGGTCCGCTGAGCTCGACAACTCTCCCAATCCCCCCCTCCCCCGACTCCTCCGAGCACCGCTGGTTTCTCCCCACACCCATTGTTACAGGGCGCCAAGCCGACGGGTGCCATACTCGACAACGTGGGGGTCCTGGCTGTCTTCCCACTTTAGTGCAGGCCCTCGGGGTTCAGGGTCCTTGGAAGGGGGCCGCGGACACCCGCCATTGCCACCAGCTGGCCACTGGCAGGATGCAATCTGCCACCGAGGATGCCGACAGCTCGTCCTTGAGCCGCCCTCGGGCGCCGGCGTATGGTGGCAATTGGGCGCTTGGTGGCAATTAGATCTTCACAACTTCCATTCGTGAAATGTCGTGCCCGCATAATATTCCTGAAATTTGAACTGAGCGAAATTCACAAATTTCCGTGAGAGCAGAAATACAATCGTTCACAGTGCAACAAACGTTGAAGTCGCTGAGCCTTTATTTTATGCTGTTCTCGAAAAAAAAAGAGAAGGATGCGGGACGAAGACCCAAAAGAATACACATGAAAGGGAAAGAGACTGCGGCGGGGCATCAGCTTTACGTTTCCGACTGAGGTTGGCACGACAATGTTCGACCCTCTTTGAAAGAAGCAAACGCTGAAAATGAAGATGATTCACTAAGTACCATAACCTTTTAAGCTTTGCTGTGCGTCTCCGGCACACCTCGGTTTCCTCCCACAAACACTCTATCAGCAAAAAAAATTTGCTTAGAATGGCATGTGAGTCGTCGTCACCAATTAATGACATTTCTGTGCTCTTGAACATACACTGTGCTGACAAAACTTAGCTCGGCGCGCAATAAAAAAAATATTAAGAATACACAAGCTACAGCTCAAACCTGTTGGCCCTACAAAAATATATAATCTCCGTTGATCCCTGAGCTGACAGCGCTGTGGGAGTTACGCGCTAGCCGTGCGTATCAACCACCTCTCTTTATCACCTGATCCCGCTCACTTTGCGTGTGTTTGGACGGATTGGTAATCGCGTGGCAAAGACACAGGACTGGTCCGACCAGCACGTAGCCTGCTTCTTACTCTCAGCGCAGGAATGAATGGAGTATGCATCTTTCCCATAAAGAGACTCGTGAGCCCGTCATAAAATAGCACGAACAGCGATCCACGAATTAAGCGATAGCAAGAGCCCCTTTCGGTGCTCATTTCTTGCCAGTGTGACTAATACCTCTGCCAGACAGGCACCTGAAAGGACCTTTACGCCAAAGGCCTTAAGGATTTTCAAATTACCTTTACGTTCTGCCGTGCCAGACAGCGCGAGCAGATGTCATTTAGACGATGTTTACAGTGATTGAAGTCTCGTAGCTCGCTTCAAACGCATAAATCACGTTCAAGCCAGAAAAATAATATTTTCGCGATATAGATAATTGTTTAAGTTTTTTCTGAAGTAAACAATATATTAAAAAAGACAAAATGACGAGTTCAGTCGAGTGATTACAACAAAGTCCACTTCAAGCCCAAGCAAAGTGGTGTTGTGGCGATTAGCGGCAACCCTGGGCGTCTCCCGCTCAATCCTAACGTCTGTTCAGTGCTCCCGCTTCTTTCCGTGCTTCTGCTACGCTATTGTCCTGTTCGGTTCGGCGTCGTGCACGCGCTTGAGGTTCATCGCACGCGTCAGAGGTCCTCCAGACCGATCCTCCCAAAGTCGTATCAGCGCCCAGGTCGCCTCAACGCTCCAATGGAATCGCGGAGACCCCTTCCTACTCGTGGGACGCTTCTCCGTCGTTCGACGTATCGTACGACTTGAGAGTGAGATACAGAAATATATATGTACAAAAAAACATTAAATATACACAGTACGCATAGCAATACACTATCAAGGGATGAGAAAATATAAGTAGAGAAATAAAAAGCAAAATAACTATTGTTGTAAGAAAAACCTAGAGGAGGAAAACCGAAGTGCCGAAGCGGACGACGCGAGCAGGCGACGAAGAGGCCTACAAGATAGCTGGGGCCGTGAGTACAGAAAACTATTAGTAGAGTTTGGTTTGTACAGAATATACGTGAAACACACTCTCTTTCAGTAATAAAAAGGCAGACGCATTGATTTTAATATCGGCACGATTTTTATAGTTTCAATTCGCCTCTCTAGTGTAGACTGCTGCTCACGAGAAGGGCCTTTAGTAACCGTAAAGGAGTTGCGGGAACTGAGGTTCACGAAAAGGACCTTTACGCTAAATTCCATTTGAGTTGCCGTGTGGCACTGCATAAATGACATTTACAATAAAGGTCCTTGGGCGTAAGGTCCTTTTAGGTGCCCGTATGGCAGGGGTATAATACCCCTGTCAGACGGGCACCTAGGCGGTATAAATAATTTTTTGTATCTATTTAAATTAACAACAGTTTACTCCTATTTGTCACTTGTCAACTTTTTTCATTGAAAATGTGCTGCATTCATAACCGATTACTCACTCGGAGCTCAAGAACAGATAAACATGGCATCCCACACTCAGCTGGGAAATATCTTTTTCAAAGTTTGTTTTGAACCCCAGATGTAAAAAATCATGTTTATTCATAACTGCACCTCTACATGCGCAGTGAGTGCCAAGTTCATCATCAAGTTTTGGAAAAGCTTTGCTTTTCTCCTACACATTATAATACATTCCTCGGCAGACTCGTGTAAGTATACCGAGGATTGTGATGTCAGGTTTCTAGAAACTCCCTTAATTTGCATATGTTTGTCACAAAGTGGTATATAATGGATGGTGTTTCGAACCACAGGTTGCGTGAGAGCTCCGTGAAAGTTGGCTTCACCTGCTAAAATTCTAGGAATGTCCGTAAGCGAACGTTCCGAAGAATGTTGCGCATATGAATGTTCGAAGGGGAACTTTCCGAGAACATTGTGCATACGAATGTTCGCCGACGAACGTTTCTAGAATGTTGAGCAGGCTTACCTTGTATGGAATGTTCGGATACGAACGTTCCTAGAATGTTCCGAATGGTGTTTTAACGTTCCTTCAACATTCAGAACACATAGGGAATGTTCGCACGGCATTGGGTGCTACGTGGGTATTTCTGTATCTCACTCTCGCGTCGTGCGATATGTCGAACGAAGAGGAGCGTCCACAATTTGGAAGGGGTCTCCGCGCATCCAGTGCGGGGTTGAGGCAATCTGGGCGCTGATACGACTTTGGGAGGATCGGCTGCAGGACCTCCGACGCGTGCGATGAAATTCAAGCGCGAGCGCGACGCCGAACCGAACAGGACAATAGCGTAGCAGAAGCACGGAACGAAGCGGGAGCACTGGGCAACGTTTGGACCAACGTTACTAGAACTCTCAGTTGGGAAACTCACCGCTGAAACCTGGGCCGCTGGCGCCCACCGAGACCGAGCTAAATGCGACAACAGCGCCACTCTGTATCATTTGTCTTAACTGTGGTCGCCTTGAGCTTTTAGAAAGCATGTATTTGCGGAAAAACTAACGGAAAAAAACTCTTTTCGTGGTAACTTTTATTGGAGTTTAGTACAAAATGGAGGGCGCGTGTTGTTTTCTAAAATCATTAGTTCGCAAGGTTTTGCAGTATAATTAATATTGTTTTTATACAATCGTGCCTCAGAGGGGATTTCAGGTAGCGCGTCCTGAGTTAGGCGCATATTAACCACGGTAGTAAGTCCGCGGCGCGTCCGCTTGGGAGTCGGGGGCGGTACCTCGAAGCCCCTTCCACAGTATCTGTTCTGGCCCCAAAATGGCCTGTTAAAACGAAAATGGCAGTCACGTGCAGTTCCTGGACTGTCCGCTGCGGAGAAATGGCGGCGTTGGGATCGCCATTAGCTCGGTTCTCGTGGACGGTTCGGTGCCACTTTTTCAGAGCAGTCTCTATGGCAGTTTCCCAACTGAGTGGTTCTAGTAACGTTGGTTAGGACTGAGTGAGCGGGCATGAGCGGGAGACGCTCAGGGTTGCCGCTAATTGTCGAAAAAACACTTTGCTTGGGCTAAAGGGGACCTTGTTTTAATCAGTCGACTGAACTCGTCATTTTGTCTTTTTTAATATTCTGTTTGCTTAAGAAAAAACTTTAAAAAATTATTTATATCGCTAAAATAATATTTTTCTGGAGTGAACGTGATTTATGCGTTTGAACGAGCAACGAGACTTCAATCGCTGTAAACATAATCTAAAGGACATTTATCCCGTGTCACAAATAGCGGCCAAGCTCTTTAAATCGACTGCAAAAATCGGTTTCTTAACCTATCGCGTTCCGAGTTTGTACATCGTTGGCCACAGGTGGTGCATATTTTTTATAAAATTCGCAAAGAACGAACTTACCTGAGGAATAAGTAAAAAAAAGAAAAGGTTTGACTCCTACGAAAACGCTGTGAAGCCACCGGTCTTCAAACCATAGGGCGCCCTGTGGTTTGAAGACCGGTGGCTTCGCTGTGTTTCCATGAGTTAAGCCCTTTTCTTTTTTTACTTTTTCCTCAGGTAAGTTCGCTCTTTGCGTATTTTATAGAAAAATGCACCACCTGTGGCTAACGCTGTACAAAATTGGAACGCGATTGGTTAAGAAACCGATTTTTGCGGTCGATTTAAAAAGCCTGGCCGCTATTTCGGAGACGCGGTACTTGCGCTGTCTGGCACAGCAGAACTTAAAGGTCATTTAAAAATTCTGAAGGCCTTTGGCGTAAAGGTCCTTTTAGGTGCCCGTCTGATAGAGGTATAATTCCTGTTGTGCAGGTCTGAGGGGCTATCAGCCGCTTAGACGCTTAGCATGCGAGAAAGACGCAAAGAAGTGAGGAGGAAATCCGAGGGGGAAACGATGGAAAGGAGAGACACATTCTTCCAGGACGATTTTCAGGACACTACGAGCCGAAGGGATCAATAAGACAGCGCCAAACTTGCTACGCAATAGAGTTCGTTATTTAGTATGAATCCCGGTGTCTTACGCGTTTAGCATGCGTGTCGGCACTTGTATGTGTCCGAGCCTTTGACTTCACGTTCACTATAGAGTAGCATTTCTAGGCTTCCAACTACAGCGGTGTCTTGAGTTCCCGCATTGTGCAGGCATTCCAGTTGCCAACAGAGGATTTTCAAGAGTGTTTGTCAGCTCCTTGCATACCTCGTTGGTTTCATTACCCCTCAAATACATCCGTTTGTTTTCCCTCGACACCAAGCAATGGCGGCGCACGCTTGGCCACCTCGCCACCGTTCCCTGGCCGTTCTTTATGTTGGTCCTTGATTGACGTGCTCCTCCTCGCGTTCCGATGCGCCAAAGACGAATTTGGGAACACTTGCCTGCTGTCAGGGCCGGCCCTAAGGGTGGGCGACCTGGGCGGTCGCCTAGTGCGCCACCAATAGGGGGCGCCGCCAAGCCCCCGTTTTGAAAATATTTTAGCTTTTTTATTTATTTGAACACAGCTCTCTTCGTTTTTGGAATGCGGTTATCGTCTGACGAAACGCTCGTGTTGGGCCATTACTCACATGTTTAATAACAACGTGATGTCATACCTATACTCTGTTTCACCTTATGATGTACCGCAGGAAAGACTACAAGCGCGAGCTCCCTGCTCTGGGGCACATCTCGGCGGCACAAGCTCTCGTGACTTAAGAGCAGCTGCCAACGTTATGAGCTCGCGCTTCTAGCGTTCGCTGCGGCACAACATAAGGTGAAACGAAGTATAGTAAATAGGGGCGTATAAAAAAAACCAGAGGGGGGGGGGGGGCGCCATGGCCGGAGGTCGCCCAGGGCGCTTGATGATATAAGGCCGGGCCTGCCTGCTGTATTAGCTCGTTATAGGCAGTCAGATGGTTCTATTGCTTTTTAAATTCGTCTCGATGACGTGGTATCAACACACGTACACAAATCATCAGCGATGAGATTCGATAACAACCAACATGGGCGCAATCGAGAAATGCTGATTCGCAGAAGGGATCCTGTACCGATGTACCAGGGTTGGTTTGCTAGAACAGCGTCTCAGCTGAGAATGGGTGAAAGAAAGCACTGCAAGGTCTAGGGCGCGCGGGCTTCTTTAGATTCGGTTTGAGTCCCGCTCAGCTCGTGCTTATGTTACTAGAATACTCAGATGGAAAACTGCCATAGGAGCCTGTTTTCAAAAAGTGCTCCGATCCGTACTCGAGAACGAACTAATGGAGAACGCAATGCTACCATTTCTCTCGCAGCGGCCCCTCCGGGAAGAGCACGGCTGCACGTATTGGTTCAGGGGCAACTCACTTAATTCCGAAGATTTCGGGTTGATTATTGATTTCCCATTAAAAAACCCTAATAAAAAACAGTACGTCATTTGCTTCGCAAAAAAAAATGGATATATATTTTCGATTTAATTATAAACACGATCCTTTTGCGCTGTTTCTCATCATGCCGAAATCGAAACCGCAACTTCGTCTCCGTCCGGCAACATTGGCCTCGGGCCACCAAGAACAAACTATCACGTGGTACGAGATGTCACGTGATCCTCTACGCAATGACGGGCGGGAGGGGGTGGGCATGTCCCAGGCAGAGGTGTCGTCTGCACCGCACTGTTCACCACGTTTTGGTGTCTACGACATTCGACGACGTCTGCACAACTGCGGCATAAGTTTGCGCACGTAGTGTCCGTAGTGTGGACGAAACTCCAAGAGACAATATTCACAAAGGGTGCGACGACAACGGCGGTTGTGACGCGAAAGATCGCGGTAACGGCGGGACCACGGCGTGTGGCCGGAGAAGCGCGCTGCGCAGGCGCGTTACGGCAATCCCGTAAACACCGCTCAGCGCCGAGAGGAAACGTAACTGACGTCACCCGTTACGCTTGCCCGGGAAAGTAAAAACAGGCAAAAGGGGGCAATGGTGACGACGTTTAGCTGAATGTTGGCTATGCACACGCCGTAGCCTTGACTGCGCTGTTGGTTGCACCTGAATTCACCCACTCGAGTCAGCCGATTTCGGCAACTTTGCGAGATGCAAAGTTGGCCGGACAGCTAAGAAACATTTAGACAGAACTAGGTTGTAATATTTGACGTGTGGTCTTCCTAGGTAATACGAAAGAAGACTGCATTGTTAAAAAAATAAACAGAAAGAAGCGGAGTTGCCTTTTTCGGTCGAGTCGCGCAAGGGCCGCTGGTGCCATCTCGCAGGGCCATCTCGCAGTAGCTGTAGAAAACAACTTTCATGTTTTGACTTGTCGCTCAAGGGTGGCGCTGTAATCGCATCTAGTTTGGTCTCTGTGAACGCCAGGGGTCCAGGTTTCGAAGGTCAGTTTCCGAACTGAGAGTTTTAGTAACGTGAGCTCGTGCGCTGGGTCTGCCAGTGCTTTCTTTCACCCAGTCTCAGCTGAGACGTTGTTCCTAGCAAGCCGGCCCAGGTACAGTTAAAAATATCCGGATAATTGCGGGCCTAAATCACGTCATGCTTCCTCCGCCGTGTTGCCAAGAATAGGGATATCTAAAATGGGAAATAAAACGGCAGAACAGCTTAATATTTATTTGGTTAGTAAATTCTCTAATGTTCCTTAATTTAAATCGGAATAAACAAAAACTATTTCTTTTGCCCAAGGCATGTTTGAATTGACATCAAATCCTCTTGTATCTCTTTACAGAAAATTACACCAATGTTTTCTTCCGAGAAACTTCCGGTGCCTGGCATTATGGTCGGCGTAAGTAAAACAACAACAAGAACAATATTTTTATCTTTTATATATATTTGCTATTCCTTTGTCCAAGCCGGCGTCATACAAGCTTGTATAAAATTGGTTTATAAACTGTAAGGGACATAACCTTACTTTGTAGTTAAGGACGGTGAACTCAAATAGGAACGTCACTTCCATGTCACTTCTGATTCTTCTATTCACAATGTAACCAGATTCACAAAGCCAATATTTAATGCCGTACATGACGATAGTTTACAAATTACTGAAGTTAACTTCGTTTCCAGCGCTGGACCGCTGGCTGTAAAGCTTCCGTCGTACTTGAACTAATTAACCAAGTGCCTGCACAAAAAAAAATTCTTCCGTTGCCAATTTGCGACGCCAACTTTGTGTTTTCTTCTGCCAGTCTTGAGATAAACGCAACATACAGCTAGGAAACTGGATATATGCGAAAGGTTAATCTGCGGACATGTACACTTTGAGGCATATCTAGCGAGAAAACATTGGTTGCCTTTATTCGTTCAGTCATGCAGTTCGTCACATGCATTAATGTTGTCACTTATGTGGGTGCCGAACATAATTACATTACGTAACACAAATAGTTTTTGTTAAATTTGTTTAAAATAGGGGAATGAAAAACAACTAATAAATAATAAACAAATAAAACTAGTTGAAAGTTAGAGCCTGCCCTGTATACTTCTTGTCCTTGTCTTTTTTGCGCTATTTTATGTTTTATAACTAAAACTGACGGACGCGCGTTTTGGTTGTGTCACTTACCGCGTTAGAATTTGGAAGAAAACAGAAACCCCGCAAAACCACAAAAGATGTGTAAGTTTTATATTTAAAAAAATACAAAATACGAAATATATTTTCAGTTCATGCAGTGTAGGGTGTTTGAAATACTGAAGCCCGATCTATAATGGTGCTTAAAAATCGACGCCCTGCACGCCAATCGCGCCCCGCCACTCGGTCGTCTGCGTCGCCGTCCTCCGTTGACCTTGGCAAGTTTTCTGGCCCTATATTCTACAGAAAGGGAGCCTCGCAATTTGATCAAGCCACCTGTCGAATACACATTTGATGAAAGGTTTAAATTGCTAAGTGCTGGCGCCGATTTCCACGGAAACTATTAGATCCAGCCTCGGCATGTCACACAATATAATAAATGCATGTATTTAGATAGCCTTGATTAGGCAAGCTTTCACCTATAAAAAATTGGGCTCCATAATTTCCAATCACGCTATTTAAATTTAATCTCATTTTATGTTGCAGATAAAAAAACACTTTAACATTTTTTTTATTAATTTTTGTTCTCTCAGTTGTGTTAAGTTCATAAGACGGATAATTGTGGAGATGCTGAATTCTGGTATTTTACATTACAGAAAACAGCTGAATTCTGTGCGGAGCTTGCGCGAAAGAAAGCTTTTCTGGAGTATTGTAATTCTGTCCAAGAGGTGAGTGAGTCTAATGTCGACCAGAAGAGCCTGCCCTAGATTTGAACCTCTTTCACTCAGTCATGTAGTTGAGATTTGATGCTCGCCAGCACCTTTCGTTATTTTGTGGTCCTCAGTCGTCTCAAGTTTTCTTGTTTCTTTAAGTGAGTCTTAGCAAGGCCCTAGGTCTAAAATATTATTTGAAGGGAGCTATTTGTAAACAAATTTGAATCTGCCGTTTAGAAGTTTCCGAGATTGCCTGTGTAGCTTGCTCGGCTTGGCAGATGAGCGCCCATTGCTCCCGATTGTGTGTGCGTATATATGGCACGCTAAAAAGGCCAAGTTGTGGTGGCTATTTCCGCTTCACCGAGAACAAAGTTACAATACTGCCAACTACTCGAGTCACAACAGCGGGCGTTCGTGAAGCTTCAGCCTAACTAAAGTTGCTTTGTTCAAGCGTACGGCATGAAAAACAAAAACACGCTAAGCTGAACAAATTAGAAACAAATATTCTACTAAAGTTTTAGGCAGTGCGATTTTCGTATGTTCTAGTATGGTGGGACTTGTTTCCCAGTGTAGACGAAATATTTAGTTAATGCGGTTTGACTGCCAGGTTAGGAGATTCAAGCGGATCCACGCAAAAGGTAAGCACGTAGGTACGATGGTCATCCAGATAAAAGAATGAAAGCCGTTTACAACTCCCTGTAACGCCGAACTAGAGCGCAGCTCTTGAGGAGGAGGGGAATGCACGGGGGAGGGGTCACGTGACGGGGGGGTGGTCACGTGGCCTGGGGTTACGTGACCTCGAGGTTGGGAGGGGCAGAGAAATTTTTCCACTAAATTTAGCGGGGAAAAGTTTCCGCTAGATTTTGCGGGAAACTTTTCCGCTAGATTTAGCGGGGAAAATTTTCCGCTAGATTTAGCAGGAAATGTTTTCCGCTAGATTTAGCGAGGAAAATTTTTCGCTAAATTTAGCGGGAAAATTTTCCGCTAGATTTAGCGGGGAAAAGTTTCTGCTAGGTTTAGATGAAATATTTTTCCGCTAGATTTAGCTGGAAAAATTTTCCACTAAATTTAGCGGGGAAAATTTTCCGCTAAATTTAGCGGGGAAATTTACCCATCATGCACCGCGCGGTTACGCCGACGCACCGACACCGTTCAAGCTGGAAAAAGAAAATAAGAGCTGCGCTCAAAAAAAAAAAAAAATGAAAGCCGTTTACAACTCCCTGCAACGCCGGATTGGAGCGCAGCTCTTGAGGAGGAGGAGGAGGGAAGGTACAGAGAGCAGGCTGTGCCCTTCCTCCTCTCCTGCTTGCCTCACATTCAGGGGAAAATTTTCACCTAAATTTAGCGGCGAAACTTTCCGCTAAATTTAGCGGGGATACTTTCCGCTAAATTTAGCGGGGAAATTTATCCATAATGCACCACGCGGTTACGCCGACGGCAACGCCGACGCCGCTCAAGCCGGAAACGGGCGCCTAAGAGCTGCGCTCTTAAACGGTTCATAACTAAACTCACTAGCTGACACTACAAAAAGGCGAAAACGCCATTATGTTTTTGTAAAAGTGGAAGCCATCAAGCAACAAGCAGCGAGACGAGCGAGCAACTTTTTTTTTGTTTCCGGCTTGAGCGGCATCGCCATCGCTGTTACCGTCGCCGTCGGCGTAACCGCGCGGTGCATTATGGAAAATGACCCACGATGCAACGCGCGGGGAGGAGGAGGGAAGCAGGACGAGGTGGAGGGGAGGAGGAGGAGGAGGGGGAGGCGGAAGTGGAGGGGAAGGAAACGAGGGGGACGGAGACGATGAGAGGGAGGGGAGGGAAGGAGGAGGGAGGAGGAGCAGGGGAAGAGGAGGAGGAAAAGGGATGACGAGGAGGAGAATAGGGAGGGGGAGGAGGAAGAGGAGGGGAGGGGAAGAGAAGTAGCAGGGAGGATGAGGAGGGAGGAGGGTATATTCTCCCCTCAGTACCCTTCCCTCTTCCTCCTCAAAAGCTGCGCTCTAATTCGGCGTTACAGGCTGTTGTAAACGTCTCATTTTTTTTTTTTTACAGCAGAGCTGTTAAGGGCTAGGTTCGCCAGGATCATGCTTTACCAGCAAAGAAATGATGACACCTGAGTCTTGACAGCTACTGCAACCCATGAGCGACGGCGGCAACCAGACAACTGGTTGCCGCCGACGCTTATAGATGGCGGCAACCTTTCTTCGGAGGAAGAAGGGCGGGAGCGGAACGTGCGGCGATGTGCGCAACAGCGCGAATGCTTAGGCAACCCGCCGCGAGGCCGCTATCGCCTAAAGTTCCGCTGTGTCGAGCGCTTCAGATTCCCTTGCGAAAGAAGAGCAGATCGCTCGCCTGGAAAGACACCGCCGAGAAAAGAAGCTATTTAGCTCCGCTGCTCTGCCTTCTTCTCCAGAGTGGAAAGGTTGAAAGTTTTTTTCAAAAATAATTATAATTTTCTTTACTGAATTATGAATACTTACTGGTACCTTGGATCGCCTAAATATGGCCACAGCTTACTCTGCTGGCTTTAAACATCTTAGAAATCTCTAAATTAAGACAATACGTGGACGAATTCTTGATTAAAAAAGCAATAAAAAATTGCAACACACCGAGGTCATCTACAGCGATGGGAGTATCATGTCTCGAAACCAGGACCACTGTCAGCCTATAGCAAGCAAAGAATTCTCTCGCGTCCGATCAGTGGAATCGCGGAGTGATATCTCGAATGCGCGCTGCTCATTGTTCATACAGCCCGGATTACGATTAAATCTAATCACTCCCGCGAAACACAAAAAAAAAAAAGAGAGACGATTTTTGCACTATTATGTTCCCTTTCCGCGAAAACTTAAAATTTTTCGAGTTTTCTTATTGGATCCTT
>JAZHYW010027343.1:0-15696 GCA_037355805.1 Ixodes ricinus | reverse complement strand
CGGATTTAGGGTCGAATTTTTAATTTTGACGAAAAAAATATATGTTTTGGCGCAATTCCTATAACAAAAGAAGACACAAATGGCAATTTCGTCCGATTTTTTGTTCTCGAGTTATGGACCCTTAGAGCGGCCAAGGTGGAAACTGACGTTTTTCCAGCTCATCGGAGGTGCCATATTTCACTCCATATCTTTTCTATACTTTTTACACTAAATCAATATAACTTTCGGGAACACTCTAGACATAGGCTTTTTCATGTTAATTAAGCGTCTAGGTCATAACACTCTTAATGATTTTTATTTTATTTGTCAAACCGCCTCCCTGTGACGATAATTGACGAAGTTCAGCAAGCTGTACTGTGTGACCTAATCAACATATTTGTATGCTTTTTATATCACCGTAAAGCCTCCAATTAAGCTCTTTCTTTTGAATATAATCTCAATATTTTGCAATAAGTATATATTGCGCTACGAGTGCCTGAAAAACGAAAATTTCGAAAAACTAGCAATTTTGAAGTCGATTTTCTAAAAACTAACATGTTTATTTTGTTTTTATTTATTATTCAGAGGTAGTTAATAAAAGTAGTCTATCAGAAAGTACCAACATTAAATTGTAATCTATTGTTTGTATGGCCGCTATTAACACTTGAATTTCGCGCTAAGAGCGTTTTGAACGGGACTTCGCACAGGCTCTCTGCTCAGCAGAATTTTGGCCCATGTAAGGTTTTATTTATCGTTAGCAGTTACCTCAACATCCGACCATCAACATTAATAAAATTTGGAGTAGTGTACTTAAAATAATTTACTTCGAAGTCCGTATCCCCAAGTGCGGGCACAGCGCTTCCTTCCTCCCAATACAAGGGAATGTAGATCGTTAGAGAATTCCTCGGGGTCTTTTGCTTTCGGCTTTGAGTTTGAAATACGGAGCTTGACATGTAATTGTCATATTTGCTTATGTCAAAGAGATATGCAGTGCATATATATATAGGTACAATTTAGTATCTGACGCTTAGAAGTACGTTTTATTTTTATGCGCGTAGACGGACTCTTTCGCCAAATAGCAAGCATTTCGTAGTGTGTAAAGCTTCAAACGTGTTAATCATGTCTTCAGGTTTCATTTCTATTTTCAGTGATTCATGCCGGGTATCTTAGACTTTTCCTCTTGACTTAAGTTTGTCCGGGAGACTAGATGTTACGTATCTTCTCGTCAATACATAGGGCGACTCACACACCTTGCAAATACGCCAGTGCCAAGTAAATAAATATTGTTAGGATAAATATTGTTGCTTCACTGATTTTACGCTCAGATATTGAGGTACGTACTGAGAATAAATAGAAAACCTACATAGGTCAAAATTCTGCTCAGCTGATCGTCTATGCGAAGTCCTGCTCAAAACTCTCACAGCACGAGATTCGAGTCCCAATACCGGCCATACAAGCAATATATTACAATTTCAGTTGGTAAGTCCTGACAGATTGCTATATTACCTAACTGTAAATAAAAATTGAAAGAAATAAAATGTGTCTTTCTTTTTAGAAAATCGACTTCAAACTTGCAGGTCTTTCTTTAGAAAAACTTGCAAGTTTGAAGTCAATTTTCCAAAAACTCCACCTTTTATTTCTTTCATTTTTTATTCACAGTTAGGTAATATAGTAGTCGGCCAGGACCTACCAACAGAAATTGTAATACATATATTGTTTGTATGGCCGCTTTTAGGACTCGAATCTCGTGCTGTGAGAGTTTTGAACGGGACTTCGCACAGACGCTCAGCTGAGCAGAATTTTGACCTATGTAAGGTTTTCTATTTAATCTTAGTACTTACCTCAATATCTGAGCGTAAAAGCCAGTGAAGGAACAATATGTATCCTAACAATATTTATTCACTTGGCACTGGCGTGATTTGCAAGGTGTGTGAGCTTCGCCCTATGTATTGACGAGAAGATACGTAACATCTAGACTCCCGGACAAACTTAGGTCAAGAGAAAAAGTCTAAGTAACCCGGCATGAATCAGAGGAAATAGAAATGAAACCTAAACACATGACTAACACGTTTGAAGCCTTACACGCTACGAAATGTTTGTTATTTTACGAAAGAGTCCATATACTGCATAAAATAAACCGTACTTTCTAAGCGTCAAGATGCTAAATCGTACATATGTATATGCACTGCATATCTGTTTGACATAAGAAAATATGACAATTACATATCAAGTTCCGTATTTCAAACTCAAAGCCGAAAGCAAAAGACCCCAGAAGAATTCTCTAACGATCTGCATTCCCCCGTATTGGGAGGAAGTAAGCGCTATGCCCGCACTTGTGGATACAGACTTTGAGTAAATTATTTTAAGTACACTACTCCAAATTTTATTAATGTTGATGATTGGATATTGGAGGTAACTGCTAACGATAGCTAGCAAAACCTACGATAGGCCAAAATTCTGCTGAGCAGAGCGCCTGCGCGAAGTCCTGTTCAAAACGCTCTTAGCACGAGATTCGAGTGTTAATAGCTGGCTATACAAAATGAATATATTACAATTTTTGTTGGTAGTTTCTGATAGACTACTATATTAACTAACTGTAAATAAGAAATAAAAGGTAAAGTTGTTTTTTTAGAAAATCGACTTCAAACTTGCTTGTTTTTCCGAAATTTTCGTTTTTCAGGCACATGTAGCGCATTATATACTTATTGCAAAATAATGAAATTATATTAAAGAAAGAGCTTAAATTGTAGCTTTACGGTGATATACAAATCATAAAAATATGTTGATTAGGTCACTACAGTTACAGCTTGCTGAACTTTGTCAATTATCGTCGCAGAGAGGAGGTTTGACAACAAAACATAAAAATAATTGAAAGTGTTATGACCTAGACGCCTAATTAGCATAAACAAGCCTATTTCTAGAGTGTTCCCAAAAAGTTATATTGATGTAGCGTAAAAGTATGGAAAGGGATGGAGTGAAATATTCCACCTCCGTTAAGCTGGGAAAACGTCATTTCCACCTTGGCCGCTTCAACGGTCCATAACTTAAGAACACAAGATCCGACGACATTGCCGTTTGCGTCTTCTTTTATTATAGGAATTGCTCTAAAACATACATTTTTTTCGTCAAAATTAAAAATTCGACCCTAGATCCGTGCCTTAGTTCAAATGAAATCACCCATATATATATATATATATATATATATATATATATATATATATATATATATATAACAGTGATATCTCGTTAATATGAACACCTCCGTTCCCGTAAAAAGATCGTCCATAATTTGAGTTGTCTATATTAACGAGACAAAAATGCTTGTATTTTTCAAGTTTGTCACCCGAATGTGGTGTCCATATAGCGGGGTATCCATATTAACGGGGTGCATATTAACGAGACATGACTGTATATATCATACAAAACGCCAATGTCAAACCTCTGACATTTTGTCTTCTTTGTGCGTTGTTTCAAAATTGTCACTCGCGACACGTTTCAGACTAAATGAATACCAGGTTTTCTTTTCCGCCAGCTCTGCATGATGGTCAATTTACCTCGTTTCTTCATACTGGCTACTGCATGTCAGGAACATCGGTGGTTTTGATAGAACCGAGTTGGATGGACATTTGAGAATTCTAACTCATTAGTTAATACCCTGAAGGCGACACGTTCTGAATAGATGTAGCGATGTATCAGAGTGTGGCAGATTTAGAAACAGAATGCTTTTTTATTATAAGCTCGACCACTGATTCCGACAAAGTATTCTTAATCCTAAAGTTAGATTGAACGGAAATGTAGTACCAGATGCACCGCTCGCTGACAGTAACTCTGTCAGATGGCCACGACATTTCAAGATTCCTTCTCCAGTTCTTACTTGAGAAAAACTAATATTTTTATTTTCCGGTTAATATCGGTTAAAACCGGTTACCGGTAAATAATTTACGGTTACGTTATGGTTACGGTTTTTATGAATTTCAAATAACGGTTTCGTTCCGGTTACGGTTACTGAAAGAATTACGTTCCTAAACGGTTTTCGGTTTCGGTTACGGTTACGGTTTGAGTCCCTGGATGGCATACCTAGTTTTAATATTAAAGGTTGCTCCTCTCTATTTGTACCTGTGTTGAAGCATATTTTTAATTGGCCCTAACTCAGGCTAAGTTCCCTGAGCTCTGGAAATACTCGGTAGTGGTTCCTGTCTTTAAAGCTGGTGATTCTACTTTAAATATTTAAGAATTATCGTCTTGTTTCGTTGTTCTGCGACTTCGCGAAGGTTTTCGAAAAAGTAGTGCATAAGCGGATTTACTTTTACTTGAACAGAAAAATATCATAATTCCAGCACGGTTTTTTGAAGGGCAGGTCCGTAGAATCGAATTTATGCTCATTTTTTAATTACTGTGCTCCAGTGGTTTCCGGAAGAGGTCAGGTTGATGCCATTTTCTTTAACATGTCGAAAGCCTTTGACCGGTTTAATCACACAATATTGTTACACAAGCTTGCCCTACATGGCTTTAGCCCACACCTCTGCGCCTGGTTTTCAAACTATCTCGGTCATCGCCTCAATTCGGTTCATTTTTCTGGTACCTACTCCGATGAGTTTATTTCGAGTTCCGGTGTGCCACAGGGCTCAGTTCTAGGACCCAAGTTATTTCGTTTGTTTATAAATGACATTGTTTCTTGCGTTAAGGATGCCAACGTTCTTCTTTTCACTGATGACATTAAGCTTTTCATAATTGTCGAGTCAGTGTCTGAGTGTTCCAGTCTTCAAGATGATGTAGATGCTGTTTTTACATGGTGTACCGAAAACTGTTTCTCACTGAACCCACAAAAAACTAGATCTATTGTGCTATCTAGAAAGCGCGAGAGAATTTTCTTTTCGTACACTGTTGGTGGCGTCCCAATTCCCCCTGTATGGTTTATCAGAGATCTTGGCGTCTGTCTTGACAGCGCACTTTCTTTTAATAATCATGTTGTTATAACCGCAAATGCAGCGCTAAGAGTATTAGGTATGATTTCAGGTTTATGTCGCTAATTTTTTGCCCCTTCATGTTTATTGCATTTGTATAAGTCTTTGGTTAGATCACGGTTAGAATTTTGCTCTGTGGTTTGGAATTCACTGACTATTTCGCAAGCTACCGCGATTGAAAATGTACAGAAGGGAATGACTAGAACTGTCTATGATAGGTATATTGGAAGGGGTGTTTCTACCACTACGAATCATTGCTTTGCAGGTTTCTATTGCACAAACTAACTGTGAGAGGACAGTTCCGATATTTTATTTTTTATACAAAGTTGTACATGGTGAGATAAACTCGACGGACTTATTGCGGTCTATTTCCTTCCATGTTCAGCCCCGAATCATTAAGAACAAATCAACGTTTTACCCCTCCTGTACATCAACTGTGTCACCTCTTCTGAGGGTTCAAATTGATTTTAATATTGCACATCAGAATAACTTTCATATTTTTAGTGTACATCAAGATTTTATGCAACAATTACGCGAATGGATGCAATTGACTTAAGCAAACCAAATCAAGCCTACTCTAGTTTTTTTTATTGCGTTTGTTGTTAGTTTTTCTTTGATAATTTGTATTTTGTCTTATATGTAAAATAATTCACCCATGTTTGTGCACCACACAGTAGACCGCTAGGTTGTTTGTGGGCACTGGAAAATAAACCAATATTATTATTAATATTACTATCCGCGCACCAGCGGTGGTTGATTAACATGGCCGCGTCTTCAAAATTTTCCGCGCGACGATGAAGATGATAAGATGATGATGTAATCAATGTAATGGGGTCTCAGACATTGGGATCCCCACGAGACAAGTAGTAAGTAGAAATAACCGTCAGTACCCATATAATGGCGACGCTTGCAAGCTATGTCTACTCTGTTCGCCCTTAAGCTGAGACTGCAGTCCATGCCACAAGCCCGAGAACTCGAGGTCTCTGCTTTGAAGCATTCTTCCGCAGAACGGGCGCTCGTGACTAGGAATGCATCTCTCAAATCCTGGAGCGCGGGTAGTTTTGGCTGCAGTCTCAGCGCCTAAAGGTGAACGTAGTATCGGCCCGCACTCTGCAGCGTTTAGTGCCTAATAAAACTCTATTACCTCAATCGCAATGTACAACGTGATTAATGTACTTTCAGAGTTTGCGGATTCACGCTCAGTCGCAAAAGAACTGGCGTGCGTGCGACCCGCTAAGAGATCTTATGCGGTGGATTCCCCTATGCGAAACAATGAAAGCGGGTTGAACCGAAAGAAAATTAAGAACACTGGTTTTCTTCAACCCGGTTCAAGATTAAAAAAAAAAAAAACTTTCTTCCCATACTTCCTTTCATCGGAAGGTGCAAACAGAGCGGAAGCTACAATAGCGAGGCGGTCGTCTTAAACAGCGCTCCTACCGCAGATTAATGATCAGAGCACGACGCTCGCACACGTCTTTATTTTCGCTCACTTATGATGAGTCTTTGCACGAACGCTAGTTCGATTGATGAATTCCTTTCAAATTAAATTTCTAGAAGCCGCTCGTTCTTTATTCGGTTATAACCGGCAATTTGTGAACGCTAATTTCCCACTTTATATCTACCGCTTTCACCTACAACGTGGGTGGATCAGTCCGATCCACAGGAGCACGAGCACTGTGATCCTGAGGCAGTGACAAGTAGGCCTATATGTATATGCCATTACTGCGTACAAGCAGAAATATTTAGTAGATTGTTTTTAGTTACAGCTCCTCTCCGCGCCCGGCCAACTCTGGACGCGCACCCCATTAGTTTGGTACAGACACCCCTGTTTTTGTGCACTGCGTTACGTTCAAAGGCTTACCCCACTAGTCAGCCTGACGTCTGTGCTCCATATTAATCGTGGCAACCAGTTCATTGAGATATCCTCAAATGCGACATTCGAGAAACGAATGTTTCTGGCGACTAAATACACTCTAAAAATAAGCATCACCTTACACCCTTTGTCCCATATAATGCACCCCAAAACTTCAGTTTGACGTACAGCACCCTAACGTCAAACTGACGGCACCGACTTTCACGAGAGGCGTGATAGCCGTGTGGTAAAACTTAATAAAGTAGCTAATGTTCGTTTTACTGCCTACAAAAAAAATCGGGGTTTTCTTAGCCTTACAGCAAAACCTCAGTGTTTTCTTTCTGTGGTCTTTGATAGGTACTTTGGCTGGTTAGTTAAGTTATATCGCACCGTCATCAAGCCCCTCGTAAAGCTTGGGGCAGTCTGTTCGACTATAAGTGCGCTGTGCGTCGAACTGAATTTTCGGGGTGCATTAGATGGGACAAAATGGTGTAAGGTGATACCTGGTAATAAAAACCCGACACTCTAGAACCCAGGAGAGTGTAAGCGGTGCTGTGTAAACCTTTCCGGCTATGCTACCGGCCTTCTTGAAAAATATGTGACCGGGTCCGGGGGTAAAGAACGGAACAGACACATCCGTTTCTTCGCTTTGGTGCTGTGCAAAAAAAAAAAGTAGCTTCCTTCAAAATTTTTATTATAACAGGACGGATTCCGTCCGACCTTAGTGAGGTGACTGTCGTGGACAGTCTTTATTCGTAATGCTCTGTTATTTAAGATATCTTTCAAATAAATCGCTGTTCGCATAACACGGCACCGTGGGATCTGTACAATTTGTGTTGTTCGATTGATAAGACTTGTTGAATCCCATGTCGTGAATGGAAAATGCCCATGCCTTTCGGCCATATCGTGTGGTAAAATATTTTCGATAGTTAATACCTTTGTAGATTAGTACGGCTCATGTATATGGCTTCGTAAACATTCAACATAAAATGTAACAAATACTCCTGTTTGCATCTGCTCCGTTGCGCACAGACTTACAACAATGGCTCTCGTTTTTGTTCCCTTCCAAAAATGGTACAATCGTTTTTTAAGGGCTTGAAAAATTATGTTTGTCATAAAACACAAAGACACAAAAGAAACAATAAAACACATCAATTTAACCACCACCAGTGTTCGTAATTGCGCCTACGCAGGCTGCCGCAGCCCACTGACGACGAAAAAACCTACAACCCACTTCAGTCCGGCAGCAATGACGTACACCCTCAGAGCAAGGGATGCGCGCTGTATACCGCTTCTTTCGAAACAAGAAAATACAACATTATGACAAAAATAACAAAACTCGAAGCAAGTTGTAGTACACTTGAACAAAATTGGAAACAAGTTAGAGTAAACTCAAGGAAATGCGGTAGCAAAAGAGCGAACTTTAATTAGATGCGTATAATGACAATGATTGTTGCATAACAACGCTCTCAGCGCTTCCACTCAGATATTTTTGGTGGAAATAAATTCTTGAAGCAATTATTGCGCGATTTAAAAGAGTTATTGCTAAAGCATATGCCTTTGTCGAGTCGCATATCCTGATGAGAAAGTGATTAATTCAGACAGGTCTATCTTATAATGGTCCTTAATTAACTGGTACAATTCTGTTAGTCAAGAATGCCGATTTTTTTTTCAGATAAGAACAGTATATAAGCTCTGATTAAAAGTTCGGTTAGGAAAGTACGCCCACAGTTGTTATAAATAAAGCGAGCGGCCTTTTTGGACTCGATCAAGTTTACCAATGTTAATCATAGTGAAAGGATCTCGAACGATTTCAGTATAATCAAATGTTCTTCTACGAAAGAATGACTCCTGCTGCGTTTCAGATGTTACGTAATCGATTGGCTTTGTCCAAGTAAGATTAGGGGTAATCGATAGTGCAAGCTATTTATACTGTGTGACTTCATATGGGGGATATTATTAACTTTGCAAACAAGCTGTAACGGGAATTTTTTGTTAGTAATTCTCATAAAAACCGTTTTGTCGAAGGTTAATCGTCATCTGCCAATCCGTGCACCATGTCGCGATATTTTGAAATGCTTTGTTTATTAAAAGTGGATCCGAAGCACTATATACTTCTGACTATTTTATGCAGTCATAAGCGTACAATTTGATTTTCATAGAAACATCTCGTTCTATGTCATTAATAAACAGCAAAAAAAAAAGGAGAGGGCCGAGCACAAAACATTTGGGGAACGCCAAAGTCCACTGTTCTCGTGCAGGCTTTTGCTTTGCACGTCGACCCCGTCCACCGCGATGGAAGGGGAATCAGCGAACAGCCCGGAATGAGTTGGGGCTCGCGTGCAGCGATGACTCGTCTCGACGACTTCCGATGTGATCTACGAAGTAGCGCGAAAACAACCAACGGGAACAACACTACGTTTTTGTGGGTTTTTTGTAACTGAACGCCGTTTCATGGACATACGCCTAGAGGGTCATCGGTATCAGCATAGATCCTTTAGCGCGCCCCTCTTGATTTGTGCTTCAGTGTGCACGGCAGCACCCGAGCGATGCAGCCAATCAAGTTTCAGTGTCTCAGTGTACGATGGGCTATATAATCATGATCTAGTTGAGTGACTTGACATTCGAATTCAGATAGACCATTAAGAGAACGTACTGGAATGTTTATAAGAAACTGAGATGGCAGGTGACTTGTTGACATCTTAGACTACCTTGAGATGGCTTTGTATGAGTTCGAGCGCCCCAGGCCGGTTGATGAAATGTGGGAGGATTTTAAACGAACAGCTAACTAATGGATTAAACGTTATATTACTTTAAGGCTAATTAAAAAGCAAAACCCACGGATCATTAGGAAATTTTGAATTTAAAAGGCAGATAAAGCGAAAGCGTAAAAAGAAGTTAATTAATAAGCAAGCTATTTCGTGTTTATCTGATAAATTGAAGGATAGCCTTGCAAAGCAAAAATATTTTACTGTCATTGCAAACTTTCATGAGGTCCGGAACCCAAGCAATTTTGGCGTTATCTCACTCCCACATAAAAATGCCCATATCAAATCTTGAAGCTCACAGTGAAGTCGTTAATAATGCAGAGGTTATGGCCAACGTAACGTGCTTAAATTTCCTTGTCACGATCGAAGAGGCAGTGTTGGAAACAACGCACCTATGATAGATATTTCTATTTCATAAGAAAGCATTTTTGCTTTCTTGTTGCAAATTAAAGTGCATAAGTCTGGGGGACCCGATAACATTCCAAACGCTGTCTTAAAACGGTACGCTGAGTGGGTTTCAAAATATCGAACGCCTATCTTTAAAGCTTCGTTATTGCAAAAGTTCCGTTCCCTCCGACTGGCGATGCGCTGAAGTCGTGCCTTCATATATCTTTACGAGCGGTTAAGATAAATCAAAACATAAAGAATAAATTATGCTGGCCTATGAAGGTGTCGTTTTAATATTTCCTACGCCGGGCAGCTGTTATCGGGCCCTTATTTTCTCACTTCTCCTATCTTCAAATATTGATTTGAAGCGTGCGGTCATTTTTGAACGCAGAACAAGCACCTTCGCACACGTTCTTCAGTGAGAATAAATAAGGACTTAAATATTGCAAATCGGACTATATTATGACATGCCCAAGAGCACAGGCGATAAGCAAGGCGATCCCCCATGCCACCGCCCTTATCCCGCATAGTTAAATCTGTAAAGAGGCCAGAGAGGCGATAAAAATAGCGCCAATTTGGAAGAAATTCCTCACCGAAGCGGGGTCTGTTTGTCCAGGCCGAGAAAGAGCACCCCTATTCCCCTGGAATTTCTACATCGGCGCAAATCCGCGCAAAGGTCTGACTTTGCCACCACGTGATGGGTATTCTGGGGAGAGAATGGACGGATCTCTCCCCAGTGTAAAAACACCTGAAAGAGGTGGTCAAATGTCTGCAAGCACTCTTTTTTCCATTTTTAATTTCACATGAAAGTGTTTTCGAGTATAGTTTGGTAATAGCATGTTAAATGTTTTTATGCCGTCATCATGACGAGCTTCGGGTAAAATAACTTATCGTCTGCCTGAACAGAAGTCTTCACGGTGCTAAAGGAATCTGGCAAGCGCTCATTTCAGCACGGGCTTAACTACAGCTATGGCCACCAGTGAATACTCTCTATATTAAAATATATATATTTTTTGTATGTACAACTGAATTTCCAGACTTTGTAAACGCGAGCAGTTTACCTCTACAAAGACAAAGTATAATGGATTGCGATGAAAGTATACTGCGACAAATTAAAACATTGCAATATATCAACGCTGTGCTTTAAGTGTAGTTCTTGCTGCATAGTAGCACAAGGTTTAGGATGTTAGGAGGTGTAATGCTTTTTTTTGCTAAGAGCTTGCTGCAGTACAAACGGAAATGTGCCATCTTTGCGCCGGATAATGGGATTCCCCATGCAGATTGGTTGCTGTTACTCGTAAAGGTGGTTTCGCGGAATCAAAGCTCTTAAGTGCATTTTAGTTCAATCGCCACCCCTGCCCATTTCCATCTGGATGAGCGTCGTACCGGCGTACAGTCTTGTATCACTACTGCATCGTGCACGTTGAAGACGCCAGGCTAGTAGTTGTTCTCCACCGACTAGACTGCTCATGTCCAGTTCAGAGATAACTCGCTAGTTGATGCAGACTAAGTTCAAGCTGTATAAACATATTGGCTTGCATGCTTCTTGGAGCACATAACTTTCTTTTTTCCTTGTCATCATCGGACAAATCTTAGCCAAGTTTGCCGGGGGCAGAAAAAACAATGTTAACAATGTATCTACCGGCAATCTTTTTTTATGTTGTGTGAAACTCTGTGCACGTACGGAATGACATGCACTCTTTTTTTATCTTTTTTCTGATACTACCATTCTGTTGATTCTTTTGTTTCATTTTTTTGAAGCAGGCTTTTCACAGACACTAGAAATCAGCCATGAAGGGAACCCTGCATTCCATAGCCTATAGGCCCCTTTCAAAAGTCACGTCCCGATTATTAGAGGGTCGGAACCACTGCACAATGGCGGCGCGACTGCATCGAGGAACGTGCAAGTCATTGCAGAAGATAGCGAACATCGGAGCGCGGCCAACACTACGAGTCGACGAGCCAATCAAACAGCATCGAAAGTGCAGCGTCACTGCGATCATCACTTTCTTTAGTGGGTGTGTTTTTTTCAGTGTGCCATGACGTTGAGGTCTTAGTCCGCCATTGTGCAGGGATTTCACAGCTGCCAACAAAGTACCGTATTTTGAAAGTGGTGTATATCAAGGCTATACTCGTTTCAGCTTCAGTCCGAGCGCGGCCGATGCTATGAGCCGAAGGACCAATCAAATAGCGCAAAAGCGGCAACGTCATGGCGTGCTGCTCTGCAGTTGATAGGACCAGCCTGTATTCGCCGTCTCTCTGTTCGATGGCTCCTCCGCCGGCTAGTCCTATCAGAGGTGCAGAGAGCACGCCATGACGTTGCGCTTTTTGCGCCGTTTGATTGGTTCTTCGGCTCATAGCAGCCGGCCGCGCTCGGACCGAAGCTGAAACAGAGTATAGTCGACATTTGGTGATTACAACTTTTTGCGAATGCTGCCTGGAGGCAGGTTATAGCGATTCCCCGCTTAATGAGCTTGGACTGAGCACTGTCAAACGACACAAGACGTTTTTTGACCGCGGTTTATACATCTGTTAAGCAACGAAGGATATTTGTTAGAAATAAGTAAGATTTGCTTTAGAAAAGTTTATCTTTCTACAGTTGCGTCGGCATTGTTTTTTTCATCTGCCTATGTTTGGGTCGGCATTCTTGGGTGTTTGCTTGCAGACCCGCGGCGGTGGGGGGGGGGGGATGCGCTCGCGGGATAGCATGAACGGGAGTCGTCTTCCGCTTCCACGCACGGGGCTTCGAGCAGCCGCGGACGGGGCTCGGCAAAGACGAGTGGGACCCCGGTCGTTAACAAACGTATTGGGTTTCAGTTGGGAGCGCCGGAACAGCGGTAGTTCTGTCCGCGCTTGTGGCTTTTAAGCGGGTGTGCTTGTGTCCGGCGTATTTCGCCGCTTAGTGTAGAAACTTCGCTTTTAGTCGACGCAATTACTTAACTGTCTGGCGCCAGCTAGGCGGCAACCAAACCAGAGACTGACTCTAGAGGAATTTGGATTTGACGGTTGGAGGGTCATGTTGACAGCTCGCTGATCATTGGGTAAGAGTGTACCACGTGACAATGGACAAATTTGAAATGATTGGTCCGTCTCTTGGAGGAAAGGAGGCCCCTACGAGTCTAGAAAAGAGCTGCCGAGAAGATTCTCGGGGATTCGGCTTTTGAGATCGGTAAGATTCGGCTGTTGAGACTGGGGCTAAAGTATGGGTTGTAATTTTGGGGGAGTTTTGTTTGTAAATTTATCGTTGACTTGTTGTCGTTTTGTTTTAAAATAAACGTGGCCACACTGGTCATCGTAAACCTACCAGCGTCGTAATGTGTCCAGCAGGATCGAACAACTTTTAGTCTTTTTTTTATTATCAACTTCCCGGGGGCTGTCATCATCGGGCGAACACCATCATCGGTCGTCACCATCACCATCCTGACTGACCGGCGAGCCCCCCTCCCCACGGAAAGTTGACTACATCCAACAAAATGGTCTCCAGAAAAATTTATCATAAAATCTAAGAATTGGATGCGCTTGTCATCTATGATCTCCCAAGTGAACTTCAGACCTCCTGATGCCTCTCTGAAGGCTCTGATAACTTTCGTAACAACTTCATTCAAATTAATATCAGTATTTAAAATTACAAAGAAATCGTGAACATAACTAAACGCCTTTACTATATGTAATTGTGTACATGTACATGCACAGAGTTTCACACAACATAAAAAAGATTGCCGGCAGATACAATGTTAAAATTGTTTTTTCTGCGCCCTGCAAACTGGCTAAGGTTTGTCCGACGATGACTAGAAAAAGAAAGTTCTGTGCTCCAAGAAGCATGCAAGCCTATATACTGACTGTGTCACTAACGTCATCTACGAAATACCTCTTAGTTGCGGGAAAGTTTATATAGGACAAACAGGACGTCGTTTCAATGACAGGGCAAGAGAACACAAACTATCTTTACACTACGATCGGGGGTCATCTGTCTGAGCATTGTAAGCGTTGTGGCTGCGAACCGCTTTTAGAGTCACCGACGTTCTTGAAAAAAGCGAAAGAAAAAACAAAGCGGGAGATTATCAAGGCTTTCCTTATTAAAAAGAAAAATGACAAGTGCATCAGCGCGCCATCTGTTAGCCTACTAGATAAATAAGTGACTTATGTAGATGGCTGTCTGTGAAGTGTTTTATTGGCTGTTGGCGTTTGAAATGTGAACGGTAGATGAGTTGTCCATATAAGCGTTGAGCGGACTGGCAATAAATCAGTTCAGAGTAGCGCCTTGTCCCTGTCGTTTGTGTTATTTTTTATTGTCCCTCTCCGTTTGCACTTTTAAACCTTATACCAACCTGAATGTTTTTTAGGTCCCGTGACGTGGTGCAACGCACAAATTTTTCCGCCAAATTTTGCGTTGAACGTCAACTGATGCATAGTTCGAGAAGTCAATTTTAAAAAGATAAGGTTTAGGAGCTCGTGTTCCAGAAAATCCGGCTTCGACGTCGGTGGGACCAAAAAATCCAATAATGCAACGCGTGCAGCCACGTGTGACGACACGTGTGACGTCACAATTTTCCCGTCAAACTTAGCGGAAAAAATTTCGTAAATATTTTTTTATAATTTTTGAAAAAAGATAATTGTTAATACTGGAACTTCGGCATCTGGTTCGGGCCTCTACCCTTACATGTGGGCGGAGAAGGAGAGTTCAATAAGGCATAGTTTATTCTTGAAATAGTAAAATAAAAAAACACTACATTTTTGGGGTGACACGTTGTATAAACACAAAACCAAACCGAGATGTCCCTTCTCCCGGCAAGATCCGTCAGTAGAATTATACTCACGTTAAAGCCGCGCTCCTTGAGCAAGGCGAAGGATAGCACGAAGAGGAAACCAGGATCCGATAATAAACCGGCATTATTACAGTTGTACAGTCGTATATTCTCTAGCGGCATCATCCCAAAAAGCTTAAAACATCCGTCGTTCGGCCTATAGACCAGAAAGGTGAGAAAAATATTTTTTTTTATTATGTAATGATATGCATACTTTCGGTGATAAATTATATAATGAAAAAAAAACATTAAAAAAGTATTTACGTTCTATATCGCAAAATATTGCCTATTAACTCACACGCGATATGGATTCAGGGAACCTAGAGGAACCATTGACCTTCTAGAATACGTTTTTGACTATGTAAATGCAAACATGGACACTGAAAATTATGTTCTATGCATTATTCATAGATTTAACCAGGCATTCGAAACAATAAATAATAGTATATGAATGGATAAACTATACAACACTGGAATTCGAGGAAACACAAATGATTTATTCTGGAATTATCCTACTGATCAATTTCAGGTCGTACATTTAGGATCATAATATAGCAAAGAAATTAAAATCAAACGAGGGGTACCTCAAGGTACCCCTCGTTTGATTTTATATGTTAACGAGATGGCACAGGTTAAGAAAAAAATGAAGCTCCTTCAATTTGCAGATGACAAGGTAATGGTTCACGCCAGACTTGTACCGTACACATTACAAGTAATCAAATTACATGTAATCGATTACTTTTTGGAGTAATTTTGTAATCAGTTGATTACTTTTATTAGGTAGTAATCACAAGAGTAATCTGATTACTTTTTGAAGTAATAAAAATTACTTATAACCGTTACTATTTTTCCATGGGCCCCCCCCTCCCCCCGCACGCACCTTTTTTTCTGAAATGGCAAAAATAAAATTGGCTTCTTTTTTCGGGTGAACTTTACTTTCT
>JAZHYW010027341.1:0-25667 GCA_037355805.1 Ixodes ricinus | reverse complement strand
AAATGTGTTCCCAATGGGGACTTAAGGCGGATGACTGATTTATTTAGCGTCTGACACTTGTGCGAATTTGACATGAAAACAATATTTTCAAATTGAAATTTCAACTAAGTATATATTTACGGCAATGTGGAGCTAAATTACCGATACGCCGACCTTACTTCCGTGGGTGCTTCGAACTTTATTGGTTTGAAGTGTAAGTTAGACATCCATCCTCAAACACATTGTGACGAACAGTCACTATTTAGAATAAAGCAAAATGTGAGGGCACCCTTTACTTCCCAATTCTCAATCCTACACGGCGCCCTGTCAGTTTTTTTTTTGTCAAAAACTTTCAGCTTTGGTCATGTATGGTAATGTAAAGATCTACATGCAATGTGTTTCTTTTTTGTGAAGTGTGGGTGTTTGTAGACATTAGTTAGAATAGATGCTTTCGTCGCAACTCTTTCTAAGAAAAGTTTCTTTCCGGGTAAAGTACCGATTCTAAATATCACCTCTCTGTTGACTGCGTATTTGAAATAAATATCTGGAGTTTCGTAACGGCAAGGGCGTTGTTGTTTCAAACGTAAGAATACACGAGGATTGAGCTTTATAACTTCCTCCACTGAAAACTGCTCAACAATGCCTAAAGTTCAATATCTAACAGAAAATTGACTCCAAAGTCATCGGAGGGCATTTCGGCGATAAAAGTTCGCCGCTCAAAGCCTCGCTGACGCCATTGCGATGCGCGCGTGAATTTGAATGATTTTGTCTCATTGTTTTTCACTCAAGTTCATGATGCTGGAAGCGCTCTCGATTACGAGGACAATCACAAAACGACGAGTTGTGAGTACCAACGAGAAAACACATTGACGTAAAGCGTCGGACAACAAAGCATTTATTAATCATCCTGGTCTACTTTTCTGCCGTTTAAAAGGTGGAAGAAATTAGTATAAAACATGCACGTATAGTCATTGAATATTCACAAAGTACAGGAACTCGCACCTTTCGCGTCAGAACCGCGTCGTTGCTCTGAAATCTCTAGGAAACAAATGGAGGCTGTGTGCGATCGAATCAAACCAGGGCGGGCAAGCTTCACAAGAAATGCTCGCAAACAAGCAAACCGAACCATTTTTAGAGCGGAACTGTTAAGGGATAATTTCCCCAGGATCGTGTCCGCCGGATTGGAATGTCGGTGACACGGAACTCTGGATGAGTTACCGCCATCTATGAGCGACGGTGCCAACCAGGCAACTGGTTGCTGCCGTCGCTCATAGATTTCGGCAACCGTTCTTCGGAGGAAGAAGATCGGGAGCGGTACGAGCGGCGATGTGCGCAGTAGCGCGAATGGTTCCGCAACCGCCGCGAAGCCGCTATTGCCTAAAGTTCCACTGCGTCGAGCGCTTCAGGTTCCCCTGCGAAAGAAGACACAGATCGCTTGCCTGGAAACCCACCGCCGAGAACAGAAGCTACGACTCCGCTGCTCTTCCTTCTTCACCAAAGTAAAAAGGCTGAAGCGCTTTTTGTTTGTTTTCTAAATTGAGGTTTAGAGTACGGCTATTTTTGTATCGACCGTCCTAAAATAAATTCGGGACCCTTATCACCTTCCTGGAAGTCATGCTTCAGCCGACTTTCCAGCGATCCCTGCATACGTGTTGTGCATCTGTTCTCTACTTTTTTCTGGCAATCGTCAGCATGGCCCCTGTTATCGGACAAGCAGAACTCTCGGATGGTTCAACTGGATCGACCCTGCGGCTAAGGTGTCCGTTATCGAGTTATGGTGCACTATAGACGCTTGCAAGGAACGCAAGGACCGTCAAGTCCCGAGCATATTATGATCGCTCCGAAGACGATTATAGACAGTGGCGTTAGCCGATGAGATCTCCGATGAACGATTGCCAAAACATGAACATGATAAGCCGGGCCCTGTATTTCTTAAACGGTCACTGAATATAGAAATGCGCCTGGTTCTGGAGATAATGATATATGTGAATAGGGATCCCGACCAGGTTGGCAGCAAAATAATTAATTATGCGCGTTGTCCGTGAGCGAATAAAGCCCGACGCTTGGACTTTTCTCACCTCCGCGAGGATTGTCGTGTCACCTTACTGCAGTTCTTCACATATATTTTTATGTAGAATTTCATTGTCATGAAAGTTAACTTCGATATCGCCTTGAAAAGTAAAGCGTGCAACAGAGTGCCACGGCATGAGAGAGTGGGTCGGCTGCGAAAACCTTGCGCCTCGAGGTCCGCCGGCGACACAATGAGACAGTAAAATATAAATAAAAACAGCGAAGGAAAGAAAATAAAACTAAAGAAGCAGGAGGGAAGACTCCGAGACGCTTCGAGAAGACTTGGCTAGCTGCGAAAGCTTAAAGAAAACTGCAACAAAATGAGGACGTGGCGTCGCTTGACATGGCGTCGCGTGTTTGGGAGATTGACACTGGAATTAGCGTCGGCTTATTTCTTAAAACGCAATTTTTCATATAACGATTTCATCAGGAGATCTAAGTACAAATTGATTTTTTTGCACTTAATCTCGCGTAATGCGTTTTAGAAGGTCGATCAAAAAATGTTGTCTTGCACGTCTTCTTTACTTCAGTGCCACGCTACGAAAAGTGAATCGGAGAGTGTATATTGAGGCTTTTAATATTCCTTCCACAAGAGTGTATGAAAGGTTCGGTGCAATAGCCTAAAAATTTGTACATACTCTCAAGGTACATTGTGATCGTCGGCACCGTGCTTTGTTTGCTTTTACCATTGCGCAAACAAAGCACGGTGCTTACAAGATAAAAGCATTCGTCTTTTTACGATTAAATAAAGTACCTACTCCAACTGTCGACCAAAGGATGAGAGATTTGACAGTAGAGTCCAGAACATTCAGCTTCATTTGCCAATGTTTGCCGACCTTGCCAACTGGACGGCGAAGTCGGTTTTAGTCACAAACTAGAGCTATAAATAAAATAACCTCCGCTTCACTAGTGTAGGTTCCCCGGATGACTGTGCACCAAACCATGCTGCACATACGGTCTTGACCCTTGAGGGGTCAAAATCGTATATGACCTCTTGACTCAACTTGAAAAAAGTTGAGAACCTATACTTTCACATGGTGCTTTTCTCAATAAAAACAAAAATACAAACATTATATGTTATATTTTTTAAAGAAAATGACATTATGCATCTGTGACACTCTAAAAACAACTTTACAGACTATTGAAAGTTTTGGCCAAAATTTTGCAGAGGCATCTTGAAAAATTTTACAAAATTCTACGCTATAAATAATACGCATAACTTTGAATGCTGCATAAAACAATGTTGCATATACTCTCCGAAAACGCATTGAGGATTGGTTGCTAATAGTTTGGGACTGAGTGCAAATCAAAGCTCGTGACGCTCAGCATCCTTAAAATCCCGCCTTCCTTCCCGGTTCCTTTTGTAATTTTTTTAACTAAACATGTGTGAACTTTCTGACATATAGTGCTGTTTTTTCACGCGGTATATGCCATGTCGTCAAAAACAATTTTAATTAAATAAGGTAAAAAAATAAATGCGTAGGTATCTCGCTGTCTCAATCCGAATAAAAACCCTACGTGTTTTTGACAGAGGTGTTCGAATTTCATAACTTTGCTTGCGGGTTCAATGTTCCTGTTAAAACGATCTGGAAATGTAATTTGCTTTTCTCTTCCGAATACGAGTATGGCAAATTTAGTATGAATTTATAATAAATATTTTAAGAAATCAAGGTCGTGTGTTTTCTTAGAGAGCATATATATAAAAACACAGATTTATCTGTAGACAAATATTTCACTGGTATTAAGAAAAGCAAACAAAGTATTAATACAATGACTCCGTAAAATATATTTAAACCTGGCAAACAAATCAAAGAAAGGTTCATTGGTGGATTCTTAGGGGAATTCGTTAGCATGATCCACGAAAACTGCCAAACACGTCCCCATTTGCGAAACACTAACACTGGCCCCTTCACTTTTCTCTTCTAAAATTTTCCCTTGCTTCCTTTTTTCTCTTTTTTGCTGCCTATATTTGGTTTTGTCACCGGGTCAGTGTTAGCGTTTCCCGAAGGGGGACGTGTGTGGCGTCTCCAAGGTTCATGCTAACGGATTCCCTAAAAATCAACAAATGGATCTTCATGTTTTTTTTGTTTTTTCACCTCTCTTCTGTAACTCTGCCTGTCAGAGCATTGTCGACGCCCTCCGATACGGTCGATTCTCATGGAAAGAACCGCATCCATACCCCTCGCTGAAGGAACCGTATCTATATCACTCGTGGAGTGAACCGGATTCATCGTTCTTAACTACTAGTGATGGGCCGAACTTTTGCCGAATCGAAAGTTCGGCGTCGAATCTCGGGATTCGGCAAAAAGCCGAACTTTTGCCGAATTTTCCTAGAGATTCGGCAAGATTCGGCAAAAATACATTGTTACACAGACTTAACGTTGAAATTTAGTTTTTCTCGCGAAAAAGTTTTTTGTTGTTTTCTTAACTTAAATGCAACATGTAATGCATAGTATGACACAGAGCATATTACTAAGAAAGGTGATATTCTACAAGATAATTGTATGGGTGCGTTTTTGTGTGTTTACTGGCAATTTTAGAGTGACTTCTAGCAGAAGTGGCGTGACAACGAGGTTGCGTAGTAGCGGTGGCAGTCACGATTCACGCTACGAGAGTCTCGGTTTTGAGGCATCATCAGCGCAAGCCTGCATGTGTGTGTAATGTTAAAATGAGGGCAATAACGCTGGGTCCTGACTCACCGTTCTGTGCGCAAAACCCGAATGCAACGGTTTTGCTGAGCCTTTACCAGAAAAGATATTACTATTATTGTAAATATAAGGTTTTCGATTGAGTGACTTGACGTCAGGTTTGCATGAAAGTGTGCGTCCCATATTAGCAACGTTACGTTTTACCTTTAAAATGGCAGTTTCTGGTGTTAGGGATTCACACGAACGTTTAGGAAGATAGGATGTGCAACGTCGAGCACAGGAGTTCCGTGTTTGGTTTATGCAGATACAGAAAAATCGTGAAATAACGCTAGTTGAAAAAGCAATCTATCATTCAATCAATCTTGCCTCTGTATCGCACAGTAGTGAACACAGGAAGCATGCGTGCGGCATGTGCGGTGAAAGGTTACAAACCCGTACGCTGGAGGCGCCTGCCAGCCAACTTTCCGTGAGTTAATGAATAGACGCAAAACGCAAACAGGCTGATCGTTTTATGACGCGGACGGTACAAGTAATACAGGAAGGGACGTGAAATATGGCTATTGACTTCGCAAATTAAGGGCGGCCTACACACTCGCGCAGAGTGCGCTAGCAACAGCGGCACACTACTTCTGAGCCGAAAACAGAATTGTTATAATTGTGAGGAGTGCTTCGTCAGCCGTGGCGGGTGCTGACGTTCCGTTATTTAATAATGCGACGTTGATTTGAGAGAAAAAAATGAAATAACGTTTATTATTTCTGTGGTTAACTTCTGATTACATGGTGAGGTCCTCGCGTGCTGTTCGTGGCGTGCCTCGATCGTTCTGTTGGAGCGGTTTCTTTCCACACAGACACGAGCGGTTTCTTGCCCCAGGGCAGGCGCTATCGGCAAGTTCAGTTCTCGCTCTAGCGAAGCGTAAACAAGCTGGGCCCGCAACCCCGTGCCATGGCCCATAGCCCGTGCGCTCGCGAAAAGTCACGCATTGAGGATTCATTACAGATCCCGCCGAGACAAGTCAAACAAGTAGACAAACGGAGCTGGGCCAAGCTAACAGCTTTAAAGTAATTGTCGGCCAATGTCTCAACCACACTCGTTGCATCACTGGAAATGTCAAATTAAAATCACGTCATCCAGAATGGACCGCATCATTTGTTATTTGCGCAGTGGACTGCGTAAATTACTGGTCAATCTTTATCCTTGAGGCACAAAATATTAAAGAGAACCACACTCGCTCACAAACAAAGTCACCGTGTTGCCTACTCACTCCACACCCGCCGTAACCACTGATTGTACACAACGAGCTTTGAGTTTGTTGAATTGGGCTGCACCACCGTGCACTGCACGATAGTAACCGCACGACTGCACGGCGTCCATTTGCAATTCACGGCCCTTTGGTCCCGTCGCGTTCTCGCGCGCGCAGACATTTCCGAATTTTTCGCCGAATCTTTGCCGAACTTTCCGTAGGTTCGGCATTTGCCGAACTTTGCCGAATCAGCAGTTCGGCAGATTCGGTCCATCACTATTAACTACACACACAGATCACAGCCCACGCACCGCTACAAAGAAACCCAGAGCAAAGAACGATCGGCGACGTCAGAGTGACAATTGTGCACGCCCGCACTCCACCAGCGCCGGCGGCGTCGTTCGTCTTTGGCTCCACGCCAGCTGTGACCGTTACTTCGACGAAAACGAAAGCGGTCTCGTTTGGACGAAACCCTGGCGGTGTCTGCCAGTTTGTCAGTCACTCAGGAGGAGAGGGAAAGGTTGACGCGTCCTGACGTCAGCGTTCGGACCAATGGGAGCGTCGTACGCGTCATTCTCTTCCCCTCCTTCTCTCCCTCTCCCGGCGCTGGAGAAACGAAAGACATCGCCGAGTTTCGTCAGAACGAGAGTTCTAATGCTAACGCATTAAAACTTGGCGATTGAGCAATATGAGCCATACTTTTGATCCGCCGTTATTCAGGACCCAGCCGACGTACAAGTTTATGGGGCCGGCGAAGCAATGCCAAAATTGCAACGTGACTGCGTTCGTCGTCATCCTGCAGTGTATGCTCGTTCCGTTTCAACTAAGCATCTGCGGTGAATGGTCCCTGACTTTTCACGCTTCTTTGGTGTTTCTGTCTCTTCGTATTCTTTAGCCTTTCACTACGCTCTCGCCTAAGGTGAAACAAATTATAGGCGATTTTCCAAGGGTAAAGCAGACTTATTTGTATTAACAGCAATTTAAGCTCTTCGATGCTTTGCTGAAATTGTAGGTCCTGCTACCCCGACTGCTTCCTGCTGAGCATCGTCAAAAATTACTAAATAAACTCATATTACAAAAATATAAGGTAAGCGCAGCATTCTACAGCGTTCCAAAAAACGCTAAATTTGAACGCGTTCCTAAGTTTCGGTTTGTTATCAGAGCGCATATTGACGACAGTAGTCCCGCCCTCGATGGTCGAGGCGCTTAACGCACGTGCATTCTACTTCCTTCCATTCTATGAGCAAGGAGAGTTGGTTGCTTTGCTCCTCAGTCACGTGGGGGCAGGGCCGCTGGCACAAAGATGCGTTCCGATAAAACCCAAAACAAAAAACTAGGGCTGCGAAATTGATCGATTAACCTACTGATTATTGCTTTAATCGAGATTATTTTAACTCTTTTAATTGGTAAAACATTGACGAATTAAAAAAGTAAACATTGAATGCTTTCACCACACAGAAATGGACGAGTACTATATGAAGCGCAAACTTTAGGTGAAATTTCGCCCTAGAGTAAACTGTAAGGACGAGATTTGTAGCTCCAGGCAAGTGCAGAAAATATATTCTTTATATACTCTTTATTCGTGTGGCCCTCAGAGCTGCGTCTACCCGCAATTGGGAAAATCGTCGGTCCACCTCTTGTCAGACACGATTTTTTTACGAAAACAAGAAAGCCTTTTTGCGAAATTGAAGTATTTTCCGTTGAACAAACATGTTTTTGCCACATGATTTTAAATATATATATTTATATATATATATAAACAAAAAAGAGGTATGACACTTCTACGATCGTCCTTATCTGAACACACCACAGTATACAAGGAGTGCGGAGGTAAACAAAAACAAATAATGGCGGAACTTCTGGAGAAGTATGTTACTTCCGGTTGGCTATATGTTTTTGCTTGTTTCTGAGGACCCGCAGTAGAGTAGCGAGTGCTTCAGAAGTCTCTCCTTTGAGGGCTAACTGCAGCACCTCTTTAAATTTACTTATACGACATCAAGATGCCTTCCTGGTCCCTAGAGTGAAACTAAAGTGCACTTGTTCTTCAAGGAAATGACAAACCTTCCGAAGCTGTCGTGGGCACATCTCCAGGACTACCTTCTAGACTAGTATGGTCGATATAGACCAACTCACGTTTACAAACAAACTGGAGCACCCCTAGTGGACGCCATCGGCGCCGCGCATGCGCGATGGAGTGTGGGGAAGAAGCTCGCCGTCTCCCATACACAAACCATTGGAGGGCGATGTTGTCGGCGTCGGTGTGTGTCCCGGTGCTCTTTTTTGCGTTGGAAATATTGATTCTACGTCTCCCTGGCGATGTCTTATTACTTTAGCGGCCTGAGCAAAATTATCGAGGCTCCTTACACCGCGAAACGTCGCGTGAATGATGTGACATGCGACGATTCATTCCGCGTGGACGCCGCAGATTGGGCGCTTAAAGCCTGGATCGCATGATGAAATTCTCCTCGCTATTTTCAGTGGTGACGTCGCTCGGGTTGCAAAAACGTGGACTGTAGCAAAGATAGTCGACGTGGTTGCTGTAAATCGGAAGTAAGATCGCACCATGTTAATCAGGCATAGCAAGTCGGTGATGGTCACTGGTAACAATGGTCAACCTATTGTATCTACTGTTTACACCGAGCCTACTTACACCAAAAACCACCTTAAAACTTAAAAGCCTTTTGAGGCCTCTACTTATTTTTATCGCAATTCCCGGTTCAACGGTTTGTCTACCGACCGCTGTCGTTTGAACGAGCAGACGACAACAAGCAGAAATGTTTGAAAGAGCAGACGACAGTTCGAACGATCAGGCAGTCGTTTGAACTTGAACGCACTGAACGTAGTCAACAAATGGTCCGTACAACTTGGCGGTTTTCCCGCCTTCATGTTGAAACAAAACAAATAAATCTGACGACCACAAGTATCCGTGAATTAAACCCAAAGTGCTTTCCGCACAAGTAATCGTGGTCCGATAGGTCTGGTTTTTATTTTTCACGGCACCTATAACGTTCTGGGACAAACCGAGCAGGCAAAAACAGACGAAAAGCTGACCTTCAAACATTTCCCAACTCTTTTCGTACAGCCCCAGTCGCGGCGTTTGGAGGAGAGGCAGGTTGTGTCCGGTTACTTTCAAAACAACGCAGGAATGCACGTCCCGCATGGTGACTTGCCCCAGACCGGAAGTGCGCCCGACGCGCCCTCACCGCGCCCCGACGTAAGAGAGCTGAGTTCATACATACCTGAGAATGATTTAAAACATAGAAATCCCTTCAACGCGTTCAACTCGTGAAGGACAAGGCACTAACTGAGGGCACGTATACGTCCTACCGGCACCGAAGATACGCGCCAAGTTTCCCCGCAGGGGTCGCTGAGCCGGGTCTTGGTTTTAGCAAACAATTTATCTTCCGAAAGTTTTTACACTTTCTTTAGCGCGACGCGAGTCTCTGTAATGCACAATTTTCTAGTGTTTTGACTTGCTAGCAGTGGCGTACCAATTTGTTTTTGAGTGGGGGTGAGTTTTTGAGTGGGGAGAGGGGGAAAACCAGACTCATCCTACCCCCCCCCCCCCCAGGGCCGGGGGCGGTGCCATTGGTATACCTTGGGCGCCCGCGTCGCCGGCCAGTGTTTGCCCTGCCCAGTGGCGGGTCTTTCAGAGGAGAGGAGGGGGGACAAAACACATAAAACACATGCCTTGCCTCCCCAGTCTGAGAGCTGGTGGGGGGGGGGGGAGGGGGAGGGGCAAGCGCCCCTTTTGCCCCCCGGTTGGCATGCTTGCTTGCTTTCGTATTCAAGGCTTCTTCTCGAGATCACCGTGGACATGGCATTTGTACGCGCCGTAATGGCCCATCGTAAACGGAGATGGTCGGTCTATGCGCCGGAGCCCCATTCTCGCGTTTGTAGCATTGCACCATCTGTCGGGAGCACACTGAAGTAGGCCAGCACCGTCTGCCAATGCCGTCGTCCTGCGATCACCCAGGCTCGGCGGCATCGGTGGCGTCCCTCGTCTCGAGATAATCGAAATAACTTCGCTTGTGACATTTTATTCGTGGCGGTACGCGTCGGCAACTCAAAAAACACGACACTGGGGCATTTTTATAGAATGCAACTCTCACGGAATTGCTCGCTAGTGAACCAAGAGTCGTCCCGCACTCAGCCAAAACCAAGATAAACATAGGAGAACTGCAAGTATTTTTCTCCCCTGTCACGGCGGCCGGAAATGGTGCGCACACCCTGTATATAGTATATGTGTGCATGTAAGTGCGTTCAAACGCGAGCGCAGATACGGAATATACAGCCGCACGTGTTATGAAAAAGCCCAGGTAAGCGCGTAGTTGACAAGACCTGCCGTGTTATCTATGAGAAGAAAGGGGTGAACTTCACTTTCTGGCCCGTACCACGCCTTCAAAAGGGGACCCTCCTTAATGAGGGGGAGAGGGAGGGAGTCTCACGCTGATTGCAGCGATAACGTCAGGAGCTTTTGGTGGGTGGAGTGGCCCTCTCCTTATGCTAAGAAGTCTCCGGTCATTATGGTAGAGAGGAAGGGAGAATGGACCGGTCTCGGGAATGTGGGGAAGGGTCGGAGGGGATACGTGGAGGTGGGGGGTAGGGGAGCTCGTCCAGCGCTGTTAGCGGCCGAAAAGTAAACTTCAAGACGTCTTGGCTTGACTACGCCAAATGGTTCAGCCAGTTCAGCTCGGCTAGGGAAAAATACATCGGCTAGAGTGACGGCGTAGAGCCGCGAAGGCGGCGGATGGCGCTTTCGACTTCTTGATGTCGGATCGGATCTTGTTGGCTATTCGAAAGTGACGGCGCTGTCGGCGCTGTTCCTACAACCGACAAGCCGAAGTGTCGGCGCGAACACGACATCGGCGATTGTTTGCATTTTATGCGAAAATGGTATTGTCTTAATTCCGTTCCAGTTTCGCAAGTAATGTTTCTTTTTTCTCTGTGTGTGTGTATGTGTGGGCGTGCTAGGGCTTGTGCATTAAACAATCCAGACTCCGGTTGAATGCGTCTCGTCCCGTCGACCGTTTCACCCCGCGATCGCGTCGGCCGCTTTTATCATCATCCTCCGTGATCATCCGCGCGAAGCTCGCTTTGCACCGGTAGACGTGCTCAGTCGCCCACTTTGCCGATGGTGGTGACGTACAAAACAACCGATGAACGCACATATGGTTGTCACGCAGCGCTCAGTTCCGCGCAGGCCAAACATTTTACCAATGATCGTCACCAGCGTTTTTCTGTGGCAGATTTATGGCAGCCTATGCAATTGTAGCCCTCACCAGTGACACTCCACGGTGATACACATTCTCGGCTATTATTTCACGCGATCAACAACTTAAACACCTAAGTTCGATAACCATTATCATACTGCCAAGCAAGGTGGATATTTATATTTATCTCAAAGCGAACACTTCCATGAGTATGTACTCATTTCTCAATAAAGTAGGACCAACAATTCTTCCTAGTGCAATGGAAACATACAAACCTCTGCTCATACCAGATTTTTCCAAAGCACATCGAGGCTGGCACTGCTCGAAACATGCCACTGGGCATGCCTAGCTGCGCAATACCCATTGACCATTGTCGAGGGGCGCTACTATGCCGAGGGTGGTAGTTGCGCACTCTTGGCATCAGCTTGAAGTGAGGTGACCAATGCCCAGCAAGCTGTGGGACACGGCAGACGATTCCCTGCCAGCATACTGCCACTGGACTACCACATTCACATTCCTTCCAGCCATGCCCAAGGCTCCCATGACTAACTTTGCATAGCTATACTGATTCATGCTAGAAACAGCGCCAACAGGCACCCGAGCCATGGCCAGCAAAGTCAATGCTTCCATTGAATACTGCTTGTAATGTAACGGGTCTGCAATAGGGTGCATCTATGCGACACTTGCAACCTGTGCATTGTGGATATGGTGCCACCTTTGTCATTGTGCATAAGCAACATTTGGCACCCTTAACAGTCTGTGCTCATCTGCCAATCTGACAGTGGCGTCCACTTGAACTGGCTCGCTACTGCTGAACAGTTTTTCAAGTTAGTCTATGTGGATGCGAATGGATATCTCATGAAGTGATATATACAATATTCGGTGCAGATGTTCTCACTTTGCAGTCCAGATATTTTCTCCGTGAGAATAAGCTCTGGTCAAGTTGACAGCACGGACACTATGACCCCCCAATCTTAAACATGTATTCTTTAGCACAAAATTACTTCAATGGGTTGTGGGTCCAGGAGTTCTCACTGAAAGCCGCGAGCACAAACTGTGCAATTGCCGGGTTGGAGATGGGGTTAAACAGCTAAAAAATAACAGAACAGCCAAAAAAAAAAATTTGAATTAGCACAATAAATGTTTAGTACGGGAACCAGATACTGGTTTCGTGAACAGTGTGCGTGAACTGTAAGAGCTTCTGCCACTTCCGCATGCTGCCTGTTAGGGAGGCCTATCACATCTCTAAAGCAGTGGGGAAGGTCACCACAGGCCAACTAGTTTACGCCTGTCTAAACATTCATGAAACCAACCTGATTTTTTGCTGCTTGATATAATCTATGTGCGCGTCCGCCATTGTGGCTCACCAACCAGACGACCACCATACTGTTCATATTCGCAGATTTCAGAGATGACTCCTGGACCCATTTGCTTGTCGGCGAACCGTGAGCACTTCTCAACTGCAAAACTTATTGTGTAGCCACGGATGTCCGCCTTTGACTCATGGCCACGGCTTAGTCTCGGACACACTGCGAAAGATGTTCAGGGCACAAACGTGAAATCATATTTGGTCTTGACACAAGGCATAGCAACTGTGCTCAGCAGTTTTATGTTTGCCCAGAGCGGATAGTGTCGCAACACGGCAAACCTCCAACCACGTCCGGACCCGTCCTGCAACAGTGGTGCAACCCCGGCACGAGTGCTCCTAAGAACTGGCAGGTACGGTCAATGGGAGAGAATCAAGACAAACAGGAAATCATAACATAAGAGTGCCTCAGTTACTGACGCAGAAAGAATAAAACACATTTGGGACGGACAATCGAATGTGCGTTTTATTCCTTCAGCATCGGTAATCATTAAGCGAATGCTCTCCTCAGTTCCAGAGTACCTCAGCAATGGCTAGCTGATCAATTGCAGCTGGTGCAACAGGTTCCCCTGTAATAAAGCATGTTGTGTAGGTATCAAGGTATCGCACTCCTCAAGGAGGAAACGCAGAGAATCACCAAATGTGCAGTTTTCTCTCAATGTTTGTATTTTCTCCAAATTCTCGTCTACAAATGGCAGCTTGGAATGAAACCAGCAAAGTAAACAAAACAAGAATAAACGCGGTGTGTCGTGCAGTCTCTCATCTCCAACGCTCCTGTCCCTCTAATGCATAAACATTGTAGTAGACTCATAAAAAGACAAAGTGCTGCTGCCTCAATTTTAGATACTAAACAACAGAAAAGTGGACAAGAAATTGTGCCCAATTCGAAGGGAAAGACATTAGTAGAGGGAGGTCAGAAATCATTTGTGACAAAGAAGGGCAGAAAAGCAACGTTTTGACCCGACGGCCTTGTTCAGGTTGACTGAAAGGTGACGAGAGAAGACGCATAACCAGGAAGGTAAAAGGAAACATACGGTGTTATTTAGTGGCATCAGTGACAGTATGATGCCTGGAACGCGTCTCCGACTGGTATTTTTACCACGTCCAAAAAAGTGGTCCCTTGATTTCCTCCCGATGAAATCATAGAAGTGTCATGCTGTCGCCGGTCGCAATCCTGGCGGCATCTCAACAAATGCGGTGTATGTTGCAGGCGCCTGTTCTGCTGCAGGTTGCCGTCCAGTGAGGCAGTCCACGGAAGTTCCAGCAGCCAGAAGTTGAGACGCCTTGACCACAGCGACACTCGCGTCCGCTTGTCGTTAGCATTTCTACGACTTCTTGTTATCATTTCTACGACCAACCGCCAGAATCGCGACATGCAACAGCATGACACTTTGGCTGTTGTGACGTCATTTGTTGCCACTTCGGGACCACTCTTGATGTTTGGGCAGCATAGGACGCTAAACACACCAGTCAAAGACGTGCGCCAGGCACCATAGCGACAGAGCTAGGGAGGAAGTAAATGAGAACGTAAGAGAGTGAGCAGGGGTGAAACCAAGACAGCCAAGAGCAAGAACGATTACCCTGTGAAGAAACGTGATGGCCACTGTGGAGAGGATAGTGTCTATTGTTTTGTTAATGTAGCTGGGTAGGTCTTGTACTATGGGCTCTGTCGTGAGAGCCACAGTACGAAGAGGGCGCCACAAGCCAGACGACAAAGAAGCCAGCGAGAGGACTGAGTGCGAGAGTCTGGTACCGAGAACGCCGACAGGACGGACGCACGCCGACTGACGTGCGGGCTCACTACTCATGTAACGCAATGTTAACCCGAATTAAACGCTTCGTTTACGCCAGCCTCGTCCCGACATGGTGGCAGCGGTGGGATGCTGTGGAAGACAAGTCAACTAGCTACAACAGCAACCGCTCTGGGGAGGCAAGGCACGGGAACGCTTGAAATCCGAAACTTTGCATCGCCACGCCCGGAATCCGAAACTTCGCGTCGCCACGGCAAGGTACGTCGGCGGAACGCTCGGAATCCGAAACTTTGCATCGCCACGCCAAGGTACGTCTGCAACGACCACGCCGACCGGTAAGCGATGGCCACTGGGCAACAAGCTGCGCAACAACCAACGTCGCTAAATCCTTTCGTCGTTGAGTTGCCAGAAAAGTTGGATTTTCGACGTCCCGAAGATTGGAAGCGTCGGTCCACCCGATGGGAGAGGTACCGGGTCATTTCTGGGTTGAGAAAACAAGACGGGGAAACCCAAGTGAACACGTTAGTTTACGCTATGGGCCGCGAAGCAGAAGATGTCCTGGCGTCGCAGAAACTGACTGATGCCCAGAAACACGACTACGATGCAGTGACAGCCGCCTTCGGCAGACACTTTGTCCCTCGGACGAATGTCATCTACGAACGTTCAAAGTTCAACAGGCGTGTGCAGGAAGCGCACGAAACGGTCGACGCTTTTGTGACAGATATCTACAAGCTGGCAGAGGTATGTGCATATGGCGACCTAAAAGAAGAGCTAATTAAAGACCGACTCGTCGTGGGACTTGTCGACGTCAGGCTTAGTGAGCAGCTTCAGCTCAACCCTGAACTAACGTTGGAGACGGCGATCTCCAAGGCTCGAAATTCGGAAACTGTGAAGCAGCAACTCAAGGAACAGCGACCACAGGCACAGCCGAACGCGATCACAGACGAGCTTCACTCCTCCGCGCAGCGGGCCCAAAACAAGAAGCAGCTACCAGTCCGCAACAAACAACAGAACCAAGCTTGCAGATGGTGTGGTTCCGCGCGCCCACACTTGCGTGCCAAGTGTCCTGCTGCCGACAAGACATGCAATGGGTGTGGAAAAAGGGACACTTCGTGTCAGTGTGCCTGTCCACAAAGAAGAAAACCCAAGACAGCCAGAGTCAGCGCCACGCCGCACTCGAAGAGGTTTACCTGGGTGAAGTAACAAATCAACTCGGATCAGAACCATGGAGGATCACAGCTTGTGTCAACGGCTCGCCCGCAGAGTTCAAGGTGGACACGGGAGCTGACGTCACGGCCATCCCGTCCAGGGTCTACAACAAGTCGGCCATGGGACCACTCAGCAGACCTACGAAGGCACTCCTGGGGCCCGGCCGAGCCAAGATTCCCACCGCGGGACAGTTCAAGGCGACCCTGAGGTGGAAAAGGACGATCGTGCCAGGAGCAGGTGTTCGTAGTGGACAACCTTCACGACGCGCTTCTGGGCCGTCCAGCAATCAAGTCTCTACAAGTCCTGTGCTGCCTGTCGGTCGTCGAGGGATCCGAGGTAGACGACGACAACACAGCAGACATCTTCAGTGATTACCCCAAGCTGACTGCGGGTCTCGGACTACTAAACACCGAGTACAAGGTAGCTCAGCTCCCCAAAGCCAAACCATATGCGGTAACGTACCCGAGGCGCGTCCTTCTTCCAATGCTTCCAAGCGTCAAGCAGGAGCTGGAGCGGATGGTGAGCCTCGGAGTCATCGCAAAGATCGACCACGCAACTGAGTGGAGTGCACCGATGGTTGTGGCCAGAAAGAAAAACGGAGAACTACGCATCTGTGTTGATTACAGTGGCCTGAACAGCTGCATCCTGAGGGAACGAGTCTTAATGCCAACTGTCGACGAATGCCTTGGAAAAACTGGCTGGAGCAACCTGGTTCAGCAAACTCGACGCCAGAGCGGGCTACTGGCAAGCCCCACTGGCAGCTGAATCACGAGAATACACGACCTTCTTGACGCCATGTGGTAGATTTCAGTTCCTCCGACTACCATTCGGTATCTCCACTGCACCTGAGTTCTTCCAGCGTGAGATGCTAAGAGTACTCGAAGGTCTCGAGAATCAAGCTTGCCTCCAAGACGACATCATCATGTTCGGAAGAACGAGAGAAGAACATGACTCACACTTGCATCAGGTACTCAAGCGCCTGCAAGATGCGGGCATAACTCTGAACAAGGACAAATGCGTTCTTCACAAACAGTCTGTAGAATTCCTCGGACATGTCGTCTCGGCCAACGGGGTCAGTGCGGATCCAGTAAAGATCAAGGCTCTCGCTCAACTGACGCCGCCAGGAGATGTATCGGAGGTCAGGTCGTTCCTGGGTATGGCGAACCGCCTGGCCAAATTTCTCCCTGGACTCTCTCAACTCACGAAACCGCTTCGCGATTTGCTTCACCATGACGCTGATTGGTGCTGGGGAGAGCCTCAACAAAAAAGTTTTGACTCCGTCAAAGAAGCACTGACGACCACACCGGTACTGGTACACTACGATCCTCGAAGTCATCTCACAGTCTCAGCAGATGCATCCTCGTACAGCCTTGGGGCTGTCCTCCTTCAGGAGACGTCCGGAAAACGACTCCGTCGCCTACGCATCACGGTCACTCACAGAAACCGAACAACGCTACGCCCAGATAGAAAAGGGGGCGCTAGGCCATGACAGCCAAGGCTTCCCAGTTGCGTTCAGGTGGACGCGCCGTACTTCCACAGGGCAGTGCTGCTCTCGATTGGCGTTTATCAGGTGATCTCATTGCCTATGCTCCATCCCACAAGTTGTCTGCAGCAGGGAAAAAGACAAGAGCACGTTGTTTTCAAACGCGCCATTCTTGCACAAGCGCTCATGCAAACAAAGCTCACTGCAGTCCTATGCCCTCGTGCCCTTGCCTTTGTCTTTGCTGCGCACAACCTGCGAGACGGAGTAGTTGACATCTATGGCTGTGCTCGGCACAATTAATAGCAGAACCATATTAGCCTCTCGCGCAATAGACGTAGTTGCCGGAGGTAGTGCTGCCAGCGGGTGAAATTTCTCTCGACGTAATGGAATGCGTATGCTAGGTGATTAACGAATGAAAAGAGCAGTGGACAACATACTGAACCTGAAATAGCCATTAAGGTGCTGCGTAAACGAACCATATCACAGCGGCAGTAGGAAGAGGGCCGCTAGATGTTTAGTGAAGCCCACCACGAGGTACAGCTGAAAATGGCGAAACGCCTACATTTGGCTCCTGCCCTCTCATTCGTTCGCCCTGCCCAATTCCGTAAAATTGCCCAGATGCACATAGACGGCGCTGCAATCGGACAACATGGCGCCACCCTGAAAGCCCCAAGTTGAATGATGTATAGGCACTGTCAGGTGTCGCAACGATTAAGACTGTGAAAGAACGACAAGAGACTACAGATAAAACCGTACGGGAACTTAAGCAAAGAGTTGCGGTGCTGGAAAACAACTCTGCAGATAAAGCTACGGAGGAACTTAAGCAAAGACTTACGGTGCTGGAAAGCACCTCAGCAGATTCAGGGGGCACAGAAGCAATAGTTAACACTCACGCAATCTCGGAGGATATTGCCGTCCTCCAAGCGGCTAACGAGGACTTAAATAACAGACTGCGTAGAAATAATCTTCTGTTCCTGGGAATTGCTGACTCGCAGTCTGAATCTTGGCAGCAATCGGAAGAAACACTGATTGCTTTTTGTGCGCAATATTTAGATTTCAATCTTGACTCAAACAGCATCGAACGAGCACACCGCATAGGGAAGTTCACTGCAAATAAAAATCGCCCAATCATAATTAAACTAAATCAATTCAAGGACAAGGAATCCATCTTAGCATGCGGACGAAAACTGAAAGGAACAGACTTTGCAATCCGCGAAGACTTTGCACCAGCGACGCGATTAGCCCGCAACAAACTGCTCGAATTTATCAAACCCCAGAAATGTTCGTTTAAACTACGGCTCGATAAGCTTTTCGTAGGTAATCTCTGCTATGTGTACGATGCTAAATCAGGAAAAGTCATTGAAACTCGCAGCTAACTAGGCCATTGCTTGACTGTCACAAGCCCCATAGTTTCTGTAAATAAACCTGAAAAGTTTCTACAACTTTCTGTAATCTTTACTAACATACGCAGTGTCATGTCCAAACGAGATGACCTACATAGTATTATTGATGATAGCACAGCCGACATTATCATTCTAACAGAAACTTGGTTAACGAATGACGTGCATGATACTGAAATATTCCCCCCTCACATGAACTATAATGTGTATCGTCATGATCGTTGCTCAAGAAGGGGAGGCGGCGTCCTCATTGCCATAAAAAACAACATCTCATCGCTTTGTATCAGTCGGAACAACAATCTGGAACTAATCTGGGTTCGCATCAGCTCCCCTCACTCAAACATTATAATCGGAGTATGTTACAGGGCGCCCGATAGCGATAATACTTTTGTTGATAAGATGCGGGATGCTCTTCATGAGCTTCAAACCAGTCACCCCAGAGCAGTCTTTTTTCTATTTGGTGATTTTAACTTTCCAAGCATCAACTGGTCCTCACTTACGGTGACGAACAAAAGTGCCATGAATGAATCAAAAAAATTTCTTGATCTCACGCTCGACTTCACACTCACTCAAGTGATTAGTCATCCAACAAGACTCGAAAATACGCTTGACCTCGTCTTTTCCACTACTCCCGAGTATATTCAAAACATTATTCATTCACCAGGACTAAGCGACCATCAACTCTTAAGCATGACTGTGTCATTACCTATTATTCGGAAAATGCCAACTCAAAAATTCATTAAAGATTACAATAAAGGGGACTTTGAATCCATCAATAATGAACTACAAGCTTTTTACACAAACTTCAGCAGGAACTTTCATTCGAGATCTGTTGAAGAAAACTGGAACCTTTTTCGAAATAAAATAAACAGTCTCATCAACATTTTTATACCAACAGTCCTTATTAAATCCGACGGGAACCACCCCTGGTTTGATAAGGCACTAAAAATACTACGAAACAAAAAGAAACGTATGTATCGCAAAGCTAAGCGCACTGGTCACGTTCAAGACTGGAACACACACAGTCAACTTTCAAAGGAATATGCAAAAAATATTAAACGGGCTAAGGAAAAGTTTTTATCTTCCGACATGCCTTCCATTCTTCGTTCTAACCCAACCCGATTCTGGCAACTCCTGTCACCCAAATATCACTCCAAATCTCTGTCGCTGACAGACAACAATAAAGATCCCATCGTTGAGAGCGAAAGCGCGACAGCCTTAAACGACTTTTTCATTTCTGTCTTCACGGACGGAGGCCTTGGCGAAGTAGCATCTCCCCGCCCATTTTCTAGTGCCATCATGCCACCTATTGTTATGTCATCTGCTGGTATAAGTGCCTTAATTGACAAACTAAAACTATCATCATCTGCTGGCATGGATAACATCAGCACCAAAATCCTTAAAAGCACCAATATCGTTGCAAGTGAGTATCTATCACTAATTTTCTCCCAATCACTCTCAGATCGCCAAAGTCCAAAAGACTGGAAAATTGGGAAAATCATCCCCGTTCATAAAAGTGGTGATCGCTCACTTGTATCTAATTATCGCCCCATTTCTTTAACAAGCGTTCCTTCGAAACTATTAGAGCATATAATCAGCTCGAACATAATAAGTCACCTTAACTCGATTAATTTTTTCTACCCACACCAGCACGGTTTCCGTAAAGGTCTCTCGTGCGAAACCCAACTTGCAGAGTTTACTCATGACCTACTTGTTAACATGAATAATAATTACCAAACAGATGTAATATTTCTCGACTTCGCGAAGGCCTTCGACCGTGTTCCGCATCGTCATCTACTCACCAAGCTTTCAGTTCTTGGTATTGATTCGACTATCATCGCTTGGATTCAGGATTTTCTCACCTCAAGAGTTCAGTTCACATTGGCTAATAATCACAAATCACCCCTTGGTAAAGTAGCATCAGGAGTTCCCCAAGGTGCAGGACTCTCCCCACTACTATTCTTAATATACATAAACGACCTTCCTCATGACATCCTTTCGAAAATTAGGCTATTCGCCGATGATTGCGTGATATATCGCCCACTCACAAATGATTCAGATCATCTCATATTGCAGGACGACCTAACACAAATTAATACCTGGTGTGAACAATGGCTTATGCCTCTCAACCTGGGCAAGTGTAAAGTAGTTTCGTTTACCCGGAGAAAATCTACAGATACGTATTTATATTCACTCGGCGGCACCCCAATTAATACATCATCTTCTTATAAATACTTAGGAGTAAATTTAACCTCCTCGCTTTCTTGGGTACTACATGTTGATAATATTATAGCTGAGGCATCACGCACACTTGGATACCTGAAACGTAATTTAAAGTCCGCGCCCATTCACCTTAAGAAACTTGCATACATAACATTCGTTCGACCAAAGCTTGAATATGCGTCATCCATCTGGCACCCTTCTCAAGCTTACCTCTCTGATAACCTGGAACGCATACAAACCCGCGCAGCCCGATTCATCGCATCAGCTTATACTCGTGACATCAGTGTAACCCAACTTAAAGAAACTCTTGAACTACCCTTACTGTCCAGTCGAAGATTGAATTCTCGGTTATGTTTATTGCATAAATTCTACTATAACTATCCATACTCCCATACCACCCCTCTTGCTCCTCCTGACAGAGTATCATCACGCCTTAATCACAGCCAATGCATCAAGCGTATTGCAGGCAAAACGCTTGCCTTCAACACTTCCTTTTTCCCTCATGCAATAGCCAACTGGAACTCCCTTCCCGACAACATTGTAGTCATTACTGACCCAATAAGGTTTCGCCAGGAAATCTCTTTACACAACCACTAATCATACCTGACTAAACCATATCAGTACTTTGTGTTCTTTACTATTGTTATTTTGACTCTCTCCTTTTCCTATTTTGTGTCGATTTCAAGTGTCAAAGTGTATTTTAGTTCTCGTCTACTCCCCCCTTATGTAATGCCCCACCCGGGCCCTTAAGGATAAATAAATGAAATGAAATAACAAGAGTGGTAGCTGCTTGCATTGGCTTCTAATGGTACAAGTTGCACCAACAGCTCCCACGACCAACTTTGCACAGCTAATACAACCGATGCTAGACAATGATATAATTAGATAGCCAAAGCAATGCAAGTGACAGCATTCCTAAGCTGCATATTTATTGCTGTAGCAGACACATGGGCCATAGTCGCTTGCTGTGTTTGCTATAGTTACTAATAGCACTTGAACGGCAGCATGGTCTTGCAGTTGTCCCATCTACGGCACAAGCTTTCTACCTTCAACAATGCTTTGGAATCTCGTGAGCTTGGGATGATGGGGCCTAGAGCATGATGGGGCCTAGAGCATGTGCAGCCAAAGCACAACAGAAGGTGACAAGCATGTGCTGGAGGCCTGCCTGCTTGCCTACAGTGACACAGGACAGGTGTATCAACCTCCGAAAGGATGTGTTCACATGATCTTCACAACCGTTACATTGTGGAAATCGCATTATCTTTGTGTCTGCACGCACGGGCAACATTTCATACGCCAAACAGAGTGCTCGCTCACCGCCCGGCAACATCACCATGACTTTGAGTGAACCGGTTCGCTACCCGCCAAGCTGTTATTACGGAAGTCTTTGGAGATGTAAACGAGCATGTTACAAGCAGGCCACAACTGCCGTATTATATTAAGTATTGAGTGGTGCCATCTACCCGAAGTCAATGAAAGTGTTCCCTGCCCGCTTCCCACTGCGCTGTTGGTCGGCGACTGACAAACCTGACCTTTGACGCTAAGCCGGTTTTCTCCGGTTTCCCCAATGTGCCCTCATGGCACGTCATAAAGCAAGCGACCCCGAAGGTGGTGTACAGCCAAGGAGGAGAACAACTGCCGTAGTTATTTGACCGAAATCAAATTGTTTCATGGCCCCTTTAAAGACTAGTTTTGTTACGCACAAGCAATCGAAAGGATACCAATGGTTAGATATGCCCAACTGCCTCACATGACGGTGGGCCAAGGAGCCGTCACTGAGAGCAGAATGTTCGTCATCCCGCAGGCGAGCTAGGCGTGATGTTTACAAGATCACACCCAGTCATTCCGGTTTTGGTGGTATGTCATCATGTACACAATTTTGCGCTGCACACACGACTGATTGGATTGTTTTCATCACTACAGAGTGCTGCTCGTTAGAGAAATCTAATGGCTTTCCTTAGTGTTTGTACAACTCACCGCAGGCAGGCTAACTTTACCCTGCCTAGACATCCATGAAACCAATATGAGAGCTTTTTTGCGTTGGTAAACCAACACACCAGTCTGACTGGATTTCGCAAGCAACAAAAGTCTGGCTCCTCTACGAGATGACGATCATCCTATTCGTGCTCACGGCTTTCACTGGTAGCTAATTATATGCACTCAAAGATTTGTGCACCTTTGATGACTCACATGTAACGAAACTGGTCTTAAAGATTGGAGATCAGGGCCCGTTTGCTCGAAGCGCTAACCGCGGCTAAAGTTAGCCGCAGTACCTAGGAGAGGGATTTTGAAGTCACGTGACTGGCTCGGTAGGGATGCGGGGAAACATGGCGGTGCCCCGGTGAGTGAGCGCGCCGCTCGCTTTGGAACTGATATGTCGTTGTAGCTGCAATATCGGGTCCGTTAGTCAGCAACAAATGGTGCAGGAGGCTTTCGCGTTGCCCTAGTTCACTTAAATCGCAAAGCATGAGCAATGACCTCACCGCATTTTTTAAATAGTCTTTCGACTCTGGCCATTCCTAAGCCTAAATGAACGCAATAATTGTCGGCATGGCAACGTCTTTGGAAAGTGGATTGCCTTGCCCCAATCGGCCGGCTATTGATAGCACACAAAGGCAGACAGCGTCCCAATAGACCTTCTTTCTAAATTACCCAAGCATCGAGGAGAACGCTGGAAGTGTAATTCTAGGGTTCGCGCGCGCTGGCGTTCCTCTTATAAAATATTCGAAGTAAAGAATCATAAAAAGGCTTTGACGAACGCGCGTGCAAGGCAAATTTTGTTTTAGACTTTTTGGTTTAGAACAATTGCTACTGCAGACGCCAGCAGGTGCAACGCGTGTAACTACACTCGTAGCATGCACCTCGGTACTTGGGAAATTTAGAAAAAGGTCTATTGGGACGCTGTCTGCTTTTGTGTGCTATCAATACCCAATCCGCTTTCCAAAGACGTTACCATGCCGACAATAATCGCGTTCATTTAGGCTTAGGAATGGCTAGAATCGAAAGACTATCTAAAAAATGCGGCGAGGTCACTGCTCATGCTTTGCAATTTAAGGAGGTAAGGCAAAGCGAAAGCCTCCTGCACCATTCGTTGCTGACTAACGCGCCCGATGTTGCAGCTACAACGACATATTAGTTCCAAAGCGAGCGGCGCGGTCACTCACCGGGGCACACCGCCATGTTTCCCCGCATCCCTACCGAGCCAGTCACGTGATTTCAAAATCCCTGTCCTAGGTACTGCGGCTAACTTTAGCCGCGGTTAGCGCTTCGAGCAAACGGGCCCAGGTGGTCGTGGATGTCCGTGGACTCGCAGCCACAGCTCGCTGTCTTGGACATGTCACGACTCCCACGCAGACCTCCAACAACATTCTAACTTTCCTTGCAACGGTAGGGCGTACCCCAGCACAAGCACACCGGAGGAGCACTTTCAAGTGCAGCATTTTCCACAGGGATATAAGGAAGGCACACAACCAAACACAGCAACAAAGCACCTCGGTGATGGCTAGCTACCCTTCCTGGAAGAAACAGATTAGTTGTATGCAGTATGACAAGCACGCCCGTAAGAGGCCATGTTGGAATCTAGGCTTCATCACTTTGCTTAGTTTGAGAATCCAGAAAATGAACGAATGTGGACAATTGCAGTTTTGTTTTGCTCTTTGTATTTCCTTAAATTCCTCGTGGCTAGGAATCACAGTGAAGAAACAGAAAAAAAAGATAAGATTAGACGCAGGGTAATATGCAGCCTCTTATCTTCAACGATATCCGTCGTTCCGCTCTCGCTCCTCAATAGATTGCCGGCAGCTTCCCCGGAGGCGACGCTGACGCTTTCCGGACATGCGGGAAGTAAAACATTTGATCAAAGCAGGGCCCTCCGACAAGGCTGAGTCACATGTTCCTTGCGAAAGGAACTTCACTTACTGACGATTTTCTCGAATGCCGATGTCAGAGAGCGCTTTCGAAGCAACAAACGCATACCTTTTGTGGTGATACACAGACAGCACGAACGCGCGCTGCCCCAACAAGCCGTCTCGACAACGCAAACGTTTGTTTCGTTGTGGGATACGACTACAGATTTCATAAAAGCACACCTCCGCTGGCAAGCTTTTAGCTACAGCTACAAATCGTGCCAGGTGTGCAGAGAAAGAAACGAACGAGAAGACGTTTCGAGCAAGGGTTATTTGAAGAAAGCGATTGCTATTTCTGCATCCTTAAATACTTCTCACTCTACTAATATAGAGATTGCCTGGAAATGCTCGAAAGTTGACCATGGAAGTGAAAGTGAACGTACCGAGTCGCCTCGCGGAACAAAAGTCGCCATGTTGACATCCCGACTGGGATTTGGATTGGATCGATGGATGGATGGATGGATGTTAATAGGGAGTTTTAGAATAACGTACGCAAATTTAGCGCACGCTAGCGCTAAATTTAGCGCTGGCTTTAGCGCACGCGACGCAAGAGAGTTTTAGAATAGCGTCTTTCCGCCGCGACGCAAAAGCCCAAGCATCTCGCGCTTGCAACGCCACCAAGATACAGTCACGATTTTTATTTCACACACGAAATGCTGCAACTTGAGAAAAAACAAGAGTTTTGTTCCGGAGGAACAAGTTTACATTTGTTTAAACGTGAGAGTGCGACGCGAGCGGTCGACCGGTCGTGTCCGCCGCATGCGTCGCCTCGGCAAGAGTGTACTGACCTTCGCCGATAAATGTTCGCTCGTCGCAAGCATCAAGTTGCCGGTGATCGTTGCCCACCCTACTGGGTCTTCCAAACCGAGTACAATGTCGTCCCGTATTGAAAATCGCAGTCGCGAGGATGCCGCCGACGTTGCGTTCACGACGCCGCCAAACCGACCGCAGCAATGGCCCTGGGGGCCGCCATTTTTTTAACTGTGCTCGTCTTGGCTTTAGCCAACTTCTCATTACAAATCCTCTTTGGAGGAGCGCAAAGACCCTTTGCGTACGCACGCTATTTTCGAGAAATAGCGCACGCTAAAATTGCGCACGCAAAGCGCAAAACCTGGTTTGCGTTCGGAGCATGCGCAGTGGCGACGACGCTATTCTTTGCGTACGCAAAGCTTTAGCGTG
>JAZHYW010027340.1:0-34097 GCA_037355805.1 Ixodes ricinus | reverse complement strand
GTATCGCTATCTGCAGGAATGCTTTTTCGCATTCGCCGCCAATGCCATCCTGTGGGCTCTAATGATGAGTACAATGCAACAGCCAGTAAATGGGTTAGGTCCTGCCAATGTTTTTTGTTGCAAAACTCACTTGTGTCCATGCAATGAAGCTGCGAAAAGGCATACGTTGTCAGGTTGTACTGCTTGACTCTCGAATTGCCAGCCTGATGGGCATGCAGTTGATGGATTCTGATCTTCAAAAGTACTGAGCAGTACTGTCTCATGGATTCTGATCTTCACAGCCATAGCTCTGCTGGTACTGTCTCATGACAGCACAGCCGCGTGAAGCAGGTCCAGTGTTTTTTAAGGTGACACTACCCAAAAATTGCAATTTTAGAAAACTAACTTTCTCATGTAAGTGGTTCCACAACCATAGATGTTATCTGGGAATTTTATTGTGAATATCTGAAGTATTTACGTGAGAAAGAATACATTTTCAAGTCAAATAACGATGAAAAATCATATGTTTTTGAACAAAATTCGTCTCTGTTTTCAAACTGCTGTAGCTTTGCACCGGTATGTCCTAGAATGATGATCATACTCTCATTGGAAAGAGCATTTTCTCATAGTTTCAGTACATTAAATATTCTTGCTCGAGAGTACTTTACTTGGGCAAGAACACCAAGAAGTTCAGCTTTCATGTGGAAGAGGCTATGTGATAAAATAATCAAAAGTTTACCCTGATTGAACACAAAACTTATCAAACCAGCATTCATTTATAGAACGTCACGGATTTGTCTGCTTTGTATTTCGATGATGTTTGCCCCGCCCATACTTGCTCATGTTGGTTTGTGTATTGCAAGCATACCCAATTCTCACTCATTTCACATTCAATGTCCAGATGCCGATAACAAATGATACTCAAAGTAGTGCTTAAGTCGGATCACTCAGCAGCTTGCTGAGATTAAGGTAAGCAGAAGGCACCACTTACGCCTAGTGCCTTTTAGTTGGCTACCACTACCAGTAAAAGCAATGTAGTGTGTAAAACTGAAACAGGAAGTTTTTCAGTTTCTCACTTTTGCAAAATTGCTTTAGGAAATCTATCATTTCAACGAATGCTAAATGTATCTGGTTATGGATGGCTTGAACTGAAATTTCAATATATAAGCTAGATATTCATTGTCTATTTAAATAAAGTTCTTTATGCCAAAAGTAGAGTTTGACAGAGAAATGCCCCATTATGCGAATGCTTTTCGAATCGACATTCTGCATAGAAAACATGATTTAAGTAAAAATAGATAGCCCCCTCATCATATGTTCTAGTTAAGCTGAAGCTCAAAATGCTCAATATTCTCCTATGTTTTAGACACGACAGATTTCTACAGCGGAGGTAATTGCTACCAATACAGGTACCTGTAGCATATCGGAAAATAGTCCTAGAGAGATTAAATTTCATAGAGTGCTTGAAAACGGCATTCTATGGCCCCAAATTTACCACATAATCAGTTTGTGTCGATACCTTGAAGGTGGTGTCACCCCCTTTAAGACGATTGGCCACAGATCGATCTTTATCAGTTGTTTTCATCTACAGTCGAGATTTACGCTTGGCTTTTAGGGAAGAGCTAACTTCGTATTGTAGAACCAACTTGTTTGATGCTCTCTTCGGAGCCCGGCTACTGCTTTGTCGGGTTGTTTCCTCTCGCTCTTCAGTCACCCCGATTGACTCCCTGGTGTTCCAAAACCGTTCCAAGCAGTCTGCTGTTTCAGATTCTACACGGATCGGGCTTAGGGACGACTGTCGGCACACAGTGTATGTCTTAAACTTTAGTTCTCACGGGGGCCTTTGAATACTCCATCGAAATGATGTTTCTACCGCTTTGAGTTTTTCTTTTATCGATTAGGTTTTTCCCGTCACAAGATCCCAGTAATGCTCCAGCCGGTTGAGAACATCAATATCAGCCTCAGTTAGTTCATCATTAGTAGTGCCGGTCATTTTCAAATGCCCAAGTAATTTCTTTCAACGCTGGGTTCTGGGATTGGTATCTTCTTGAACGGCGTATCCCGTCCGTTCATGAAGAACCTGCAGCAGCTGGTAGAATCTTCTTGTCGTCTTGGGCCGCTAAGCAGACCAGCACCCTGTTGAATGTCTCTGTTCGGGACTGATGTCTGCCGAACACACAGACTGTCAGCATCTCATGTCCCAAGAGTTTGCATTTTGAGTTGTTTGGAAACATTCTTAGTGATGAATAAACGTTGGCTCAGCCGACAAAGAAGTTAGCTTGGACGAATGTCCCATTGTTTTTTCCTGCACACCAGATTGTTGCGGTCTGGAGAAGGACGTCTGGTCTGGAGTGCTTACGAGACCTCCGGACGTCGTTGATGGCCCACACCACGTGTAGATCCAGGAGCTCCTCCATGTGCGTCTGGACCAAGAAGTTCTCGTTGCCGAATCAGCTTTTTCAGCAGAATCATAGCGTCCTTATAGCACCGCGCTGGCTGGGAGGCAAACCCTTGACGGCAATTGCCGCCTCGCCTTCATCGACAGCAGACCTGAGGCATCCAAATCTGGGGTCCAGTTTGCCGTTTGGTCGCTTGTGTGCAGGGGGCGTGGACGTAGAGGGGGGGCTCCAGATGTCTGACCCCCTCTTGATCTCTGCATGTAGAAAGAATTTAGGGTGTGGAAAGAGGGAGGGTTCTTAAACATATGGTGCGCTGACCAGCCTGACCCCCCTTCTGAAAATTCTTGCATCTGCCCCTCTGTTGTGTGTATCACTTGTTCGAACTACCGCAGCTCCCGCCAAGGGATGTTTTGGCCGTCAAACTTGAGCAGTTTCGAGCTCTGGAAGCTTCACTCGGCAAGCAGCCATTGTTGCATTTCGGCCGTTATTCATCAGTGAAGAACTAGAATTTCGTGATCCCTTTGCTTGGACATCTTTCAATCCTTCGTGAATTTGCAGCAACATAATGCGTGACGCCTGGATCATTGTGCGAAATCGTCTCGTAGTGAAGTTTTGTTCTACTTCTCCATCCGGCACGTAGATGGGCTTGATGGCACGGTCCACCCCAATTAATTGGACTTGGAAGGCTGCAAGCCTCAAGCTAATAAGATGCCAAAGTTCCCTTCATTTTCCTCGTTGCTCTCGACGTAAAGATTGACTTCGGCAAGAAGTTTGGTCACTTGAGTCGCAGGATCAACCTGTTTCCCGCGGAGTCTTCCCATGGCCTGCAAGTGATGTGTGTTGCTTCAGTCGCTGTCGAATCCGGGTGATGGCTCCTCAAAGTTTCCTCTTGAATTAGCTGTTATTCCCGAAGTTTCGGCACCAAAGTGTTTGCGCAAAATGAAGATGGTATCCTTAATTAACGCAAACTAATTTATGACCTGGTTTCAACAAAAAAATGCATGGCAACCTCTACTCGTTCGCTTTCGCTCACACAGCTATCAACCTCTCAGCCCTGATAGAGGCAAACCAGAATCTCCTGTAGCCACTATTGGGCAACAAACATTCAACATCCTCCCCACCTGTGAGGTGAGAAAACTATAAAGGTGCGCCGTCAAAAAGCTTCCAGGAGTACAACAGTCCCGAGGTCACCTTGGGGTCGTCTTCCCGGTTCTTTCTAGCGCTACTCTGCGCCGCCGGCCGTCTGCGGCCCAGACCGTTTTCCGCCCACGGTAAGCTTCACCCAATCCAGGTGTCTCGTACATTCTCCGCAAGACCCGCCGCTGCGCAATCTTCAATTCCAAGCCGCCTGGTCGCCATCTGTGGCTAGTGCTGCGTTCTTTGCAGATGCGTACGCGCTCTCACTCTCTCCAGTAGCTGCATCCCGGTGGGGTCCGATGCGCTATCGCGACCACCCTCCGTCCGCCTCGCCGTCTTCCGCTGGAGAGGTGCCTTTGTGTCCTCGGTCGCACAGACTGCTTCTTGCGGCAATCTTCGACGCAGCCAACTTAGGCCGGTCTGGGATGCCGCCTCGTTAGTGTGCATGGAGGGCAAGCGTGCCCACTGGAAGTGCACCTCACGCCCGGCTTCGTTGGCTGTCTTCAGTGGGCACCGGGTGGCATTGGTGGACAGCTCGCAGTAGCACGACACACGGCTTCAGCTCTGCTTGCCAAATGTGCATTCTGTTTGTCGGCTCCTGAAACGCCTGTCCTGGGGTGGCTGGAAATGGCTGCCAGGTGGGCTTTGGAATATCAGCTGCATGTTTCTCTCGTGAGGGAGCTCACATCTGACACATGATTAACGGGGGGCTTTGATGAACATGCCCAGCTCGACCACCGCTCTCTTCGAGGAAACCACCTTCACAGCGAGATCACCACTGGCCTATTCTGGAAGGAGTGCCTCGATTGGTGTTTCAAAGATGTCCCGAAAAGAAAAGGGACAACGACTTCCAAGCATGTCAAACCGGTCGTCACAGCTCTGGCTTCTCAGCTGTATTCTAAATCCTGCGGAAATTTTTGCCTGCAACATGTCAAAGCGGCTGTTCCAGTAAATGCGTCGTGCGTCGTTACGCCGTTCTGACTGACAACTGCGAGGTTCAAGCCATTCTGCCCGTCTTCTCCAAATGAATGTCGGCTGGCTTCCGGCGTCGATAATGCCATGGGATATACCATAAAATACCTTAGCTAGCGCTCCAACTGCAAAATTTGGAAGATGATCGCAAGAACCTGGGAGATGGAAGACTGTGGGTTACTTCAACTTACGCTCTATCTACTCGCTCATATTTTTTCAGATGTTACAAAGTTTCGGGGTAGGCGCTTAAAGGGGCACCGACGCATCAAAATCATTTATTTTTTTTTATTAACTGGAACGACTCAAAACGATGCTGGGACATTACCCCAGTGATGGAAGTGCTGCGCCATTTGCGCCAAATTGCGCCTTAGTGCGAAGTCTGCTAGCATCTTGCGCTCAAAGTGCCATTTTGGTTAAGTAATTGCGCCACACCTGCTTGTAAGATGGGCAAAAAAAATTGATGTATATTTTTATTGGTTGATTTTAATATTCAAAAAGTAGGAAGTAAAGAATGGTAGAAATACGTATTTCACAGAGACTCTACTCAGAGTATACGGTGTTTTCAAATAAGGTCGAGCACAGTTTGAAAGCCTGCAAACACTGGCACAACACGAACTCACAGTAAAAGCGCAAGTCACGTGACACTCGCTGCAATTGATTGGTTTTTATCGATGAAAGAACACGTACAGTAAGATGGTTCGGATGCCTCAATGTCGCTCTTTGACGTTTGTTTCTGGTTAATCCTATTGGCCTCATAGCGTCGCTGCTGCGCTTTAAATTAAGGTGAAACGAGGTTTGGGGTCACTCAACCACCGCGTTGCTGGCCGAGCCCGATGCGCTGACGTTACGATCGCCACATCCTCTAAAATTTCAGACGATGTCGAGCGATGTCAGGCGCCAGCGCGACAAAGTCGCCATGTGATGCACACAGTAGGATGGCGGCTACTGCCATAAGACAGAACCAGGCTCCTGTACTCCTGGGAGATCAGTTATTATGTTCGCCGTATGCCTCCATGGCGCCTCCTCACCAGCCACGTGTCGTCGAGCTTCACCGCCTTGCGCCCTGAATGTTCGGAGTAGCTGCTGGCATGGGTGAGCGTCTGGTTTAACACGATAGCATGTAAATTATGCTCAGTACTATTGCAGGTCCACATTCTTTTATCTCAATTATAAGTGATCTTGCTTGCTTGCAAATTCTGGTCGAAAAAAGAAAACACGGTGTTTTGTTTGAATGAATGTCAAGGCAAGAGTATAGATCTTCATATATTTGTAAGTGGCTGTTTCGTTTTTTTTTCAGTTTATAATATTCAGATGTTTTGTTTAGTGAGGATAAAATTAGGGAGGCGCATTTTCTACTGATAGACGTGTTAGCGATTATGTTCTTTTTTGGTGGCAGTTTACAGAAACAATACATGCAGCTAATTAAACTCACCGGGTGTAAAAGTAGGAGGAGAGAAGGCTTTCATCCTAACTGAGATGTGTGAGTAATTGCTCATCAATTTGATTAGTACCCATTGTAAATTAAACCTACTCTGAACAGAGCCTTATTTCTAAAAGAAGCTCCGTGTACCTTTGTGCCCTTTGGTATTGCCACAAAATGCAATAAGTAATATGTCTAGTATCAAAGACAAACCCTCAGTAATTATCAAACACAAACTCAATTAGCGATGCAATCAATTTTTGTTTTAAATTTTCAAGCGATATGCTACAAGACGTTGGCATCTGCTCCAAAAGCATCAGTGACTGCTCCAAACAAATATTTTACCTGCTACAGAACCTGCTCCAGGACACAAATGCCGCTTCCATCACTGTACCCTCAAGATTCGAACTTGGGAATTCAGTATTTGTGAATAAAAAAAACAATTTCCAAATGTCGAGTTTGAAGTTCCCGCGCGATCCGCTGCCAGTGCAGTGAGTCAAATTTTGCGGTCTCCTGCGACTCGACTTTCTTTCGGACCTCCGCTCCACGGTATGAAGCAAAGCGCCAGAAGCACCCGAACCGAGGAGGAGGTGAGCAGGCGGGATAGAAGGGAGCCGGCACGGGAAAAAAACGGTTTCTCCCCCAACTCTCCGATCTGCTCGAGCGCCGCCAAGTTTTCCTGATGGAGGATACAAATCCAGGAGGCGACACCACAACGAACTCTGATTTTTGGTATTTCAAAAACAGGGGCTGTAGTGCGTTCGCAATTGCGTTAAAAACATGTTTTACGATTGCCGTTATTAAACGTTATAGAAATGTCGCCTACAAAGCTTCTAGATTTCCTGATTTTTGACGTCACCGATCAAAAGAAGGGAGGAGGTGTGAAGCGGGAGAATCAAACAACAAAAATAAAAAGGCAGCACGCGAAAAAAATTTTTTTGCGATGCGTTTTTTTTGCATGGATATGACTACAACTTGCATCGTTTTAGACAATAAAAAAAAAAAACGACCTTTGGGGTGTCAGTGCCCCTTTAATGTGGAATGGGCGGATTATCGGAATTTTATTTTAAGCAGTGCTCCGGTCAGTAACAGCCCGGCTCCGTAACGATGGTAGCGGAACTCTTGGAGACCAGTGCAACGTTGCGCTACCTGTTGTAAAGATATTATAGGTCCCCTCGTGACCTCTCCAAACAGGTGGTGGTGTCTGCCAAACCCGACCGCACATTGGTATAGCATGTCGTTCCACGCATGCGGAACATCTCGTTTTGTTGGGGAGGTCTTTCAATCAATGTCCTCTTTTGGTGCATGGAAAACATTTCATTTTTTGTGCTAACCTGCTCTTTTTCTTGCCTACAGTGATTTCGTAAGTACAAGCGGCAGTACAGTGATTTTGCTCGTTGCAAAACGAGCATGTGTTGAATGTCCCACATGTTTGCAGCACTAGCGTTGTCGATGAATAAACATCTTGCCTTCGATTGCGATTTGGGTAGCAATGCTCGTTGGTCTTCACTTACGCGGCACTGACCATTCCCAGCTCTGCATTTCCTCGTGCAGAAAATGTATGAGTTCAGCCAGCTCCTCACCTGCATCCGTTGACAATTCAGGGGCGGTGTTCGACAGTGTCCCGTCGTCCGGCGAGCCAGCATCCTCCTTCATCGCAAAAATTCAAAGTTGCTTCCCATAGCTCTTGCGTCAATGATATTCCACAACGATGTCAGTTGGAAAACTCGTCAGAAGTATGTCCCCAGGAACGCAGTCCACGAACGTTTGTCTGGACGTGGTCATAGACACTTCGAAAACCTTGACTACCTCGCTAGGATTTCGCCGTTCGTAAGTTCCGGAGTCTTTCGAGATATTCACGTTGAATGCTCCACTTGTCATAAGGGCATTCGAAAAGAATATCAATAGCACCCCTGTAGCACACTGCCGTTGCCTGCAGCCCAGAGATAGCACTGGCGGCTGGCCCATTCAGTACGGAGTGCAGGTACTGAAATATTTCTGCTTCAGAGAGCCTGGTGTTGTGATGCACTGCTGCGTCAAATTGCTCTCTGAAACGTCGCCCTACAGATTGAGCTCGCCTCGATATTACGAGAGTTGTAGTTTGGGGAGCTTCACTCCAGTGGCACGAGAAGGGTGGTCTCTCTCACCGTTGGCTCCGGGATTGGCAGTGGTCGTGGTTGCTTGTTGACGTGATATCTTACTGCGTAGCTCACCGAGCGCTCTAACGACTCCGTCTTCGTGATCCGCTGACGGCTGTATACTCCACTTCCAAGTCAGCATCGCTGGGTGCACGCTCAATCTCCTTATCGACCTTGAGCAGTTCTTCGTTGCTGTTGAACAGCCTGTCCCGTAGGTTCTCGAGAATGTTGACATCAATGGCGGTTGACCGGAGCACAGTCGTAATCTCTGTGATAATCCTCGTGTTTTACTCTGTCAACAATCTTCCGCTTCGTCTTTAGCCTATCGATCTTCAGTTGATTCCTCACGTCCAAAATCCCGGGTTTTGACACCTTCGAACGCTTCTCTGGTCTGGCGACTTCGTGGGTAGGGTTGAGGTCTTTTACTGAAAGACGGGACGACTGGCTTTAACGAAAAATCATTTGGCACACTCACTCATTCTCCTTCTCTCATGCTATCATCCTCATCGGCCCTCTTCTCCTAGGGGACAAACCACAATCCCCCGTAGCCGCTATTCGGCATTAAATATTCAACAGGCATATTACAGGTGATTTTGAATAAGTTACTTGGTTTCCTTACCATGCAGTGTGCATTACAGATTACGCAAATATATGCTGGTGAAAGGCACTTTAATATTAAGCCTCAAGTTCGGAGATGAGATATTCCTGAGTATGCAACCACGCCCTGGGCAGTTATTTTATTCGCTCAAAAAGCTTGAAAATTATTCTTGGACTAACATTTCAATCTTTATTTATAATGTAAAGAAATAACATGCTGCTTCTCGTTGTGTTGAAGTACAGAGAAGGGAGATGTTTTTCATTTTTACAGATTTATGGTAGGTCATGAAGACGGGTGTTTTCACAAGTGGGTTTTGGGGAAAAGAAACGACACACTTGGCTCATGAATAATCCTGAGATTTTGCTGTCACTGAGCTTACACTTATGTCCAAGCCATCGTCGTTGCCTTGCTGAAGCGACACCACAATTTCTGCATCCATCAAAACTTTGCGCCGCTTCCACACATCCATTTTGCAGAACGAGAAGACAAATGGCCATTTTCGTACCAGAGCAATTGAAATATTTTACGAGCTAGCAAATGCAAATAAACCTTAATGTATTTGGTATTGTGTTTGATAGATTCAAAAATTGGCACCTGTTTCGCAGCACACTCCCTTCATCCAAAGAAAGTGTCACGCGTGTTGAGGCGCGCTCCCCATTTAAAGGTTGAAATGTGGCAGGAGTGGGAAATTTAACTCGTAATATTCAAATCAGCAATAAGATGTTTTGCTCAGCTACAGCTTTCGCTCAATGTGCTTTCGTGCTGCACTGCATTAATACACTCTGGTACTGAACTCCCTCATATGCCATCATTTAATAAAAGCAGTTCCTAAATTTGCCCAGCATCCTCCAAAGTTTCTCCTATGGAACTTTGTAGGGTGCCATTGAAGTGGAAGTGGCATGGAAGTGCACATGCCTGTGAATCAAAAGCTTGTTTATGAAGTAATGGCCTTGTAAGGCTAGTCTGCCTCAGATTCACATCAATATTTTACATTTAGAATGTTTCATAAAATGTTTTCCTCTTAACTTACAAAGTATGTGTGCTAAGGGTGACAAAGAAGGATTCACCATAGGCACTAACATTGCTGATACCACATGACTTGTGATGTTGTCATCACACTTGGTGGTAATTGCCTAGTGTCGCAGTCAGTGAAACTGCATCTGGTAATGCTACATTGTTTAAAGGAGCTGTGCAACGATTTTAACGTTGAAAGAATTCGCATTTTCTACTTTTGACATTGTTCACCTTGTCACAAAGGACAGAAAACACACTTCCTTCCTTCGAAATGTTGCGATTCCGCCGCAAAATCACGAGGCAAAAATTAGAATATTCCTCGACCTACAGCCGCTAGCGGTGGCCATGAGAAACACGCGGCATGACGTCAATGGGGAATCTTGTAGAAAGATAGCAAGTTGTGCGAATACCTGCTCGATAAAAGGTAACTTTTCTATAAATCTTGTTGTTCCAACATAAATATAAATGCATCAAAAACCTGGTATCATCGACAAAACTTTTATTATACGGAGTTTCAGTGGCGCCATCTATCCTAGGTCCACAAAAACATCAGCAGCGGAACAGCCGCTAGAAGCCGGAGGGGGAGGGGGACAGGGCCGGACGGGCCGGACGGGTATGGCCGGACCCGGATGAGACTTTCCTCCTTTCTTGGCTGCGCCCGCCAGCACGTGGTCATGCGACCGTGAGCGGATGAGTTCTCGCCGCTCACTGATGGCTCTAAAGAGAGGCTTCACCGGAACCCCGCGCCTTCCCCATTGACGTCGCAGCGCACGTGACTCGGAAGTTAGTAAAGGAGTTGAGAGGCTCCAAAAACCTCAGTCTTTGTCCATTTTTAAAATAAAAACTAGGACATGCAGGTGAAAGCGGTTTTTTGTTCTTTACTTCAGAAATGTCGAGACACCAACTCCCACATTAGTTAAGCAAAGCACTGAAACTGTTGCACAGCTCCTTTGTTTAAGCTTTTAATAAAATTGCCGTCCTGACTAAAAGATCCAATATGCTTTTTCTCCTATTGACTCTCGTATGTGGGTTCATTGGCATGCTGACTCTAAAAGGAAGTGAGGTACAACTGTTGTCACCTGTGCCTTTACTGAGTACATGTTTCTAACTGGCATCTTGTCCTTCTGCGTCCCAGATGGACTATGCCGTGTCAACGTTGAGCAACATGCTCACGGAGCGTCAGAAGAAGTTTGCCAAGTATGTGGAGCAGCTGTCCAGAGTCCACGAGTTGTCTGGGATGCTTCAGACCTCCCAAACGCTGCTGACAAAGACGATCGAGCAGCTGGACACGCTGAACAAGCTGCTTCCGCCCGACGAACAGCTCGAACCCTTCATCATGGTGACCGGCTGAAGACGGTATGCTGTGGCTGAAGACGGTTTGCTGACAACTGCTGTTGTACAGGACGCAATGTGCGTGGCAAAGATGCCTCACGTGAAGCCTTTATGGAGGCTGCAAGGGTCGTTGTTCACGTTTAGTCCCACAATATTTACCTTGGCGAGAACTTAGGGCTGAAGTATGGTGCAAGGGTTGCTGCGTCACATGTCGTTTTGGCCACTTAGTACTGAAGCATGGCAGAAGTGTCCAAACAGGATACTTCAGAAATCCTGTTTGGAAACAGGATTTCTGTTTGCAAACAGGATACTTTTTGCAAACAGTCTCCTGTTTGCAAAACAAGAAACTTCAGAAATCCTGCTCAAGGCTTCCGCTGTTGTTCAAGCCTCGAAAACGGGAAAGGCAAGGATATGAGGGCACAGCAGAACAGATGGACAGGCAACAGGCACACCACTGGTGGGTGGCATGTGACGTCAAGTCGGACGAGCATTGAGGTCACCAAAAAGTGGAGGAGGTGAGGAGGAAAGTCGTGGTGTTTGCCTGGTTGTGTCCAAACAGAAAACAATCTGCAGGACTTCAACTTCCACTTCCTAAGGTGGAGTTGTCACCTCACAATTTCTGAAGTGTCCTGTTTGGACAGCTCTTTACTGAGCATTGATGTAGCATATATCCCCTGATCAGCGCTGCCACAGGTCTGGCATCTTTCTAAATTGGGCAGTCTGGGCATTCACTATAGGTGTCTCCAATTTAAAGCTTTCAGAGCAGTCTGCTTTTTCTTCTGTCTTCCAAAATGCTGGGAAAAGTCTTTTAGAGGCGATCTTCTCACGTCGAGGCATCTTCCTATGAGCAACGTTTTTAATATTCACTACAAAGCGTTTCTAGTCATATCCTCTTCTTTTCCTTTATTGAAGTGCTTGTGAATATTCCTATTATTGTCTTCTCACCTATGAATGATAACTTAATTACCACACCTTTGTCTCAACTAGACACGGCTGTCAGATCCTCCTTTTAAGCACAGAGCATTGTCTACACACTGGATTCCACTAATATATCTGATCAGGAAGTAAAATCAAAATATTGTGCACTATACTCAGCTTTGCAGTTTTTTTTCGGTCAGGATAAAGTAGTATTGGGAGAAAAAAATGTTTGAGCGGCTCTTGTGTTTATAAAATGATAGTGCTTGCGATTCCAATGTGGAGTCACTTGAAAGGTTGTCACTCTTGCTTGTGAATATGTGCCATATAAAGTCATCTATAGAATTTCCAAACTGACTAACTCGGGATCAGTTTATTTGTTGCATGAACTCAGCCCTAGGGAATGGTCTCAAAGAAAGTAACTGATGAGGCTTTCTGCGGTGCCTGATGACAAGGAGGGCCATTTAGTGTTGTCCCATGAATACAAACTGAACCGTGAGCTCAACTTAAAAGGTGCAAGAAGGGTAGGGATTCAAAGGCTGTTCTAAGTTTGCAGTGTCATTCATGAACACTTCGACTAGCCCTCCAGAGTGCATGTCGAAATGTAGTCATTATAGCCACTTGGAAAATGAAGCGAAATATGTGTTGCCTGACATTGTAGTGTCACATTACGTCATGATGTCACGTGCTGTCACAGCCCTTAGTGACGGCTCTTTGTGATGGGTTTCTTGTAGAATTCGGCCGTCAAAACACATTCCGTGTTAGAAACTCAAACTGAGAAGCAATACGTTGTCTGCATCTGGAGAAAGGACACGCTGCAATGCGTCGTCTGCATGTAAAGAAAGGACACGTTGCAACACTTCTTGAAATATGCGAGTGATTGCCTAGTTTTCAGGCACGTGCGCTCGTGATTGCCTTGATGGATGAGAGCGAAAGAGAGAAAAGTAAATTACACTTCCGGTTTTAAGTCGTCTGCAAGGTAGGGAGTTCACCATTTCGTAATCGACGTCATTGATTCGAACCGGAGTTTCAAGACTGTTCTTTTTCCTTTTCTTTTTTTTCTGCAGATATGCTTTTCCCAAGCTCCACATATTTAGGATGATGCCTAGTGATCATTTCTTGTTTACAAGAAAAAGAAATGAAAGTTGGTGTTAGGGTTGTCAGGGACTCTTTAACCTGTAACTGCATGATTCTGTCACTGACAGAACGAGAACGACAGGGTGCATCTTTCCAGTTCCCGACATCCAGCATGCGCCCCATGCCTTTCACCGCGCTTTGGCTGCATCTGCGCATTCAAGGTGCTTCGGGACGCGTTGTCGAACGTAGGAAGCTGGTGCTGGAGACAGGACTACTGAAGCTCCTCCTGGCCCTCCTCACATTGTCAGTGACTAAGCTCTGACTTGTGTTCAGGGGCAAAACAGTGCACTTTAGTCATTATTGTTATTATGATTATTAATATTATTATTATAATGCGTTAGCATTAGTACCGACATGACAGGGAAAAGCTAGCGGCGTTCTTCTGCGGACAAAACAGTGGAAAGGGAAGCGTGCCGCATGGAGAGGAGGAGGGCAGTGAATGTCGAAGGGGAGAGGAGGCGACGTCACGAGGCGGAAGCCAATGAGCGCGCGGAAACCGGTCAGCAGCGTCAGGCAGCGGATGCTGCTGCTGAGTGTGCAAGGCGGGTGAACAAGACTGAGGAGCAGAAGCAGCGCCTACCCCGTCTGAGGTAGGCGCTGCTTCTGCTCCGTCACCTGCAAGTCTGCGTGCGACTGAAGCCGGAAAAATTTAAGGAAGATCCATTGGTGGATTTTTAGGGAATTCGTTAGCATGACCCTTGGGGAACACCACACAGGTCCCCCTTTTGGAAACGCTAAAGGCCCGTTCACACTGTTGCAACCGAGTACGACCAGAGAGGGGCGAGACCTGTTGAAACCTCTTAAAATTTCTAGGACTAGGGAACACACCGGCATTCTGGTACCATCTATGCGGTGACCCTGGAACTGCATTTCACAAGAGCAAAGGTTTGTGGGATTTCCGAGGTCAAATGTGTGTAATACCTATATGAAAGGTAGGGATGTCGCGAACCACCTAGGTTCGATTTCGAAAGGTTTCGATATTTTCGAAGCGAGCTGAGGTTCGCATTCGAAAAATTTCTATATTTTCGTACTGACCGAGGTTCGAATTAGAAAAATTCGTAACTTTCGACCACAGCAGAGTTTCGAATTCGAAAAGTTCGAAGCTTTCACGGTTTCTAAAATTTTGGGTTCGACTATTTCGAATATTCTTTTACTTGAGGTTCGATAAATTCGAAGATTTCGAACTTTCCTGACTTGAAAATTCGAGATATTCGAAAAATTGAATTTCTTGGGATCTGAAGTTCGAAAAATTCGAACATTTCGAAATTCTTTTGATATAAAATTCAGATTCTTCGAATTTTTAGGACATAAAGTTCGAACAATTCGAAGATTTCGAATTTCTTTCTACATAAAGGTCAGAAAAGTTCGAAAGTTTCGATTCTCCTTTAAAGCTAATTTAAAAAAAACTTCGAAGATTTTGAATTTTTTTCAAGTCGAAGATTTCAACGTTCGAAGTCCGGTTTTAATGTTCCTCCACAGTTTCAGTTTGAAATAACGTTTTCCACGACTCCACTGGTTTTTCACGAAATCAGGTTTAGAAGAGTTAGGGTGTGATATTTAGACTCCGCGAAGTTGGTCAGGCAATTAAATGAGACGACGAGTGTCCAGGATGTGCTGGAATATTTGCCAGTACAGAGTGACGTGTGACCATAGATCAGTAATTTTGACCACCAGCCCAGGGGTGGGGGTCTTTAACATGCATTGCGCAGTAGTGATCACACGAACGCACTGTTTTACGATACTCACCCAGTTCGAAACGGCCAGGGGCGGGCAGGAGGTTGAGGCTCAGGAAAACCTTGAAGCGACTTGGCAAACTACCTGCCCACCCTTGCACGCTGGTAGTAGTGACCAATCGAACGTCGCCCGAGTGACGCTGGCATATAGTTAGTTAAAGGGGCCCGCAATGGCTTTTTTACTAATTTTTAATTTGCACCAAGCCTGAGCGCACTGAACGTAGTAACTTAATGACACTTTTCTTTTCTCGAATTTCGATTTATTTTAGAAGTTATAGGCAAATTAAAATTACAAAAACAAGCAAAAAATAACCTCCTTCATGACGTCCTTGGTTGCTTGAGTGGCCGTGAACTAGACGAGGGGTGGTGAGTTGAGCGAGCGCTCACGGCTGCCGTACTCCGTGTCGACGGCGCGAGAGGGCGCCACTAAAGCGTGTTCTGGATAGGCTGTATGTAGCGGTCAGCTAGAGCGGCTCTCATTGCATTTGCTGCGCGATTAAACACAAATTCGGCATGACACTTCATTGGCCACAAACGACAGCAAACACGGGGTAAAGATCAGTTCAGAATGGGAGCCACTTCGCGCTACCATACCGCGAAACGGCCAAACCGCAAGACAAAGCTGCTCACCGAAGGCCTTGGGAACGCTCAGAGCCGGCCGGGTCCTTCGGTCCCTACGGCCGCAGCGCCGCCGCGTACATCCGGGACCTTTCCGTGTCGGCGCCTGATCCCACTACTCCTTTCTAGTAGGCGCCGCCTTTTCCACCGATTGGTGGCGGGTATGTCGACGGATCATTTCTTGTTTCCGTACTTTATAAACTGCATTTGTTTCTTTTCTGATCTCAAATACTGAACAAAAACTACTTTTATAAATAATTGAAACGTTTCGCGCCACTTATATTTTGTATTTCGACTAAAAGAAGCTTTTAGCGGCTCTGACCAGTAGTAAGCCCAGGACCTAAGACGTCACATTACGCGCGCTTTCGGTACCGCGGGTCGCCCCCGTCGGTGGAGGAGGTTTCCGCGTCGTCCGGTTAAAATATGACGCACTGATATTTAGTGACTCTCTCCGTGCCTGCTGGCTTGCCCGAACCCCAAGAGACGTGGAAACCGCAAAAAATGTAGACGCTTAATTATGATTGCAGGGCCCAAGTGTCCTGGAGGTTTATTTTCCGGGACGGAGGAAACGCCCCGCAAAAAGCACAGAAGCCGACACAACTGGAGGTCGAGGAGCGTTCTACCGTACAAGGTGCTGTTCGGAAGAGAAAAAAACGGGGGAGTGTGGGTGCTCTAGCCCCCTTTCGCTTCCTTCCAGATATTTCGGACTGTAAAAGAAAACAATACGGGGAACGACGGGCGTGGTGGAGCTTATTATAATCTTAAATTATTTAATGTGTATGTATAACTACTGTCGCTCTTCGCAGCATAAAAGATCGCGTAGACGCCGTAGGTGGTCATTGTCGGAAACTCGTTGTCAGAAGGCACTACTTGTCACATGCTTAGAGGTTCTGAAATTCAAAGCTATGTCTTTTCGACCTCAATAACTGTGCCATTAGTAAAAGAAAGATAAACATAACAATAAATGCGGGGATAAAAAACTGGAGAAGAAAAAGAGAGAAACTATAAAAATCCCGCCGGAAGTGTTGTATTCTTGCATATTCAGAAGCTCAAAACTTCGAAACAAGTTTCTCCTACTCAAATGTGTACAGGCTAAAAAAAAAAAAAAAAAACACTTCCCAAAAACGTAAAGCCAAAAAAAAAAATAATGACGTGTTGAATTTGATTAATATTAGAAATCTTCCCCCATAAGTTAAAATTATTCCTCAGTGTGAAAAAACAATAAATACATTATTTTGTATTCTGCAGATGGCAATGATATGTTACAGATGTACTGTCTGTGGTGTTAATTTAAATGCGATACCTCAAGCAACTCAGACGAAAAACAAAATGTCAAGTTTAGAGCATAATTGCCCGTAGATACATGTTTGGATATTTCTTCGAAACTCATCTTGAGTAACAATAATCACATCTTAAGACGACACTTAGCTAAGCTATACATAGATCATTCTTAAAACGTTTAACATCTCAACCGTAAATAGCTTCGGCTTTAGCCCGCTTCAAATATGGCAGAAACGACAATCGTCAAAAAACCGTCGTCCTTCCTCGCCCCTTCGGGAATTAATTTCTTTAAAACTGAGCGTGCCAGAACATTGTAATAAACGGCATTGTCTTTCGTAAGAAACGCAGCACGGCATGTAAAAATTCGAGAGAAAAAAAATTACGAATGTACCTCGATCACTACTTGAATTCAAATGAAACCGTCCGCCGGTCTTTCGAAGGTCGACGAACGTCGAACTTTACCCTAAAAGTTCGAAGTTCGTCGACCTTTTGATTTTTCAGGATTCGATAGTTCGAAACTTTACGAATCCTCTCGGTAAATAAGTTCGAAAGTTCGAAAATTATCGAATTCCTTAGCGTAGGAAGTTTCGAAATTTCGAAAGCCTTCGAACTTTTTAGTGCAAGAAAATCGAAAGTTCGAAAATCATCGAATTTTTTGGTCTGTCATGTTCGAAAGTTCGACAAGCATCGAATTTTGCAGCGTAATTCGAAAGTTCGAAAGGGATCGAATTTTCTAGCGTAATAAGTTCGACGGTTCGAAAAGCGTCGAACTCCTTAGTTTAACAAATTCGAAAATTCGACTTCCGTCGAATTTTACGATATAGAAGGTTCGAAAATTCGAAATCTTTCGAACCTTTCGAACCGCTTGATTCGATCATCGAAACTTCGGTTCGAAAAAAGTTCGCGGCATCCCTAATGAAAGGCGTGCTTATTACGTTGACAAGTTTTTCTAGCCAAGAAAGAAAGGATAATGCGCGAAAGAAATAGAAAATATGCCGGACCGCTGAGTTTACACTGCTACCCAATAGATGGCGCCAGTGTTTCCTCTCGAGATAGAATTTGAGGATCGGTTGAAACAAATGGATGGTTAACTTTAGAACTACACGGATGGGGACAACAAATACAATGACTCAGCGCTCGGCCGACATAACCGGACGCGGCGTCAGCGTTCGGCTGGAGTGTTCGTGTTCTCCGGTGAGGGGGAGGAGGGGCTCTTTTGTTTCCACTCTGGCCTGCATGAACAATGCAGCATGCACGGTCCCAGCTCAGCACAAAAGGCGAAGTGGGTCAAGCTCGCATTCTCTGAGGATCGATTGTTAGTATTTTTTACATTAAACTGTGCCCCGCGCCCTATTGTAGAAGTCAGGCACGTAGCCAGGAAGGGGCCCATGGGGCCCGGGCCCCTCCCGAAATCTTCCATTTTGCTGGGACCTCCCTCTCCCCCTCCCCTCATACAGCATTTTGTCATGGCCGGCCCCCCCCCCCCCCCCCGAAACAAAATCCTGGCTACGTGCCTGGTAGAAGATGACACGGACATGCCCATAAGGCCTCTGGGCATGTGTACAGGCCTTGTGTTGAGTAAACACCGAGTATGGGGACAACAAACGGGTCAGAGCGCCCCTATAGTTCGATCTCCTGCCCAATACAGCCTTGACGGAGATGCGCCTCAACGGGTAATCGGTCTCTTAGCTGTAGGTGAAAAATTTAGCCAGTGCAGTACAACCGCTAACCTGGGGTTTTTAACGTGCATCACGCAGTAGTGATCACACGAACGTGTGCCGGTACGAAATTCATCCAGCGCACTAGGAAATTAAGAGGAAAGTTTTAGGATATGGTGGAGTTACGGAAGAGCAGGTCTCAGTTACGAAGAAAGTTAAGGCCACAGAAAGAGATCGGTGGCTAGAGGGAATGCAGACAAAGACGGCTCTGGAAAGCTATAGATCAAACAAAACAGTTATTGCCAAAGAAAGCATTTATGACAATTCTAGAGGAAGCTCATGTTGTTTGAGGCAAGGACAGGTGTTTTGCGAACCAGAACATACAGAGCGAAGTACCAGGAAATGGATACAGTGTGCGCTGCTTGTGGAGAGGAGGACGAGACGGCTGAGCACTTGATACTCTACTGTAAAGGGCTTCACCCTATGCCTACCGAAGACAACATAGATTTAATAAAGCCATTGGGTTTTAGAGACAGCAAAGGAAAAGTGGATTTCAAAACAGTGGAGATTGCCAAGCAAAGATTAAGTGAATGGTGGCAGAAAGCGAGAGAAAACTAGGTATTTTCTTATTTACTGATGGCAAGGGGCTTTGTAGCCTCACGTTCTTTTCAGTGCGGAGTGAATATAGTTTTCACATTTAAATATTCTAAGCTTAAATGGTAAAACAAAATGGATAGGTGGCGTAAGCTACCGCCCGATCCAAAGGGCTCAGCCGGATTCATCCATCCATCCATCCATCCGTTGTAAGAGGTTTCAACTTTCAAGGCACCCAGTTCTGAAAAGATCGCGAGGGTGTGAACGGGCCTTTACACTGACCTCGCAACGAAGCCAGAAAAAGGCAGCAAAAAGTAGAGGTAGCAAAAGAGAAAAGTGAAGGGGCCAGCGTTAGCATTTCTCAAAAGGGGACTTGTGTGGCGTTTCCCAAGGGTCATGCTAACGCATTCCCTGTTATTATTATTATAGGCCTCTCAAAACAAAAGTAAAAGATGGGGACACATTTGAATCGCCGCGAAGAAGAATGTTTTCGTTAGAACAGAACAACCACCTCTTGCGTCTTGCCTTGCCTCTAGGCTTTGCTAGACGTGTAGGCCGGCAAATCTGGCCTAAATTCAGCGCCACTTCTCGCTCTTGCAGCTTTTGACGCCCTCCGTGTTCACGCGAGACATTGTGAGGGAAGTTTACTGCACCTAAATGATAAATCTGCCTTTCTCCAGATTGGAGCTTCCCTCCTGTATTTCTAGGTTTATTAATGACTCAGTGAGCGAACACTGAGTTGTCCACATTGGTGAAACTCCTAAACATGATGCTCAGTGTGAATGCCAAGTGGGCACTCACACTGAGCTTCCTAAAATTACCAGCAAAATAGTTTTTTTTTTTAGATAAGAATTAGTGCATAGGCAGTAATAAGTTTAGCACCTGCGGCTCAGATTTATTCCGGAAATGACCGGTGCCGCTAGTATGAATAAGGACAACTGACTTCCTGTCGCAACAATCTTTGAGCTAAAAAAAAAAAGAGTGCTCTTGAATGTTGTCAAGTTTATGCAGGCGGCACTTTCCAGCAAAACGAAACATTTTCGACATGTGCCCTTATGTTTCTTTTTCTGATTACTGAAATAATCTTTAACTGACAAGTATATTTGTATTTACTTTGCCACTTGATTGGGTGGCAGGGACAAAATGTGAATAAGAGCGCTTGACAAACGCAACACATACGAAAAAGCTATAAAAAAAAAACTCTTTGTAGCGGATCTGAGTTAAAGCTCCGGCCTACGGATCTCCAGATGGCGTAATCTATTCCCGGCCGAGGTGCCCGCCAAACCCTTTCCAAGAAAAGCACCGAGCAACATCGGCGGTCGCCATTTCTTAGCTTACGTTTTTGTCTTTTTAGACTTAGGCTAGGTGGCGCAAGCTGCCGCCCGGTACAAAGGGTATAGCCATTAACATCCATCCATACATTGGGCACGAAGCGCTTGATTGGCTTGATTGACTCCGAGTCCTCGCCGATCGCTGACGCAGTGCTCGTTTTCGATACGAGCTCAGCCGAGTTCATGATCGAACGTCGACGCAGGTCTCGTGTCCTATCGATGCAGGGTACGTGCAAGAGCAATGGCGCGCGCGCGTACTTTATAGATGGCGTGCGCGCTTTTGAACAAGGTCAGAAAAATGTCTTTGGCACTTCAAAAAAATTCCCAGCTGTAACATAAATTTAAAAAAAAGGAAAAAAAAAGAAAACAGCGCGATTAAACGGCAGACAAACAATCAGCCCGATAAAACACCCCCAGCATGCCGAACACTGATTACAGACTTTCCGCACCTCTCGTGATAAGATGCAGCTTGTCACAATTGATTGTTTTGTTCCCATCTTTCCGTCTCTCGCTTACATGCTGTTTCGTGCAGGAGTGAAACGTTCCGTTGCCATCTTGGTTTTGAAAGCGCACAAAAGACGAAGACAGAGTAAGAAACACAAACGACGGACGAGCGCTCGTCCGTCGTTTGTGTTTCTTACTCTGTCCTCGTCTTTTGTGCGCTTTCAAAACCAAGATGAATAACTACCAACTAGCCCAACTTTCCACCCTTCTGCAGTTCCGTTGCCAGTCAGTCCGACCGCAGCCCCACGGTGCGATCCGATGGGGAGCCAATCAAAGAACGCCAAACGCGCTTCGTCACGGCGCTCCTTGTCTTTCTGGGTTAATCCCGAGTTCTTCCCTGGTGCGTGCTGGGTGTCCTTCTCTGGCTTTTCACGTAAATGTTTTGGTGGTGCCACCTCGCGGGCGCCCTCCTGTGACGGAGCTGGTAGGATGCGAGCAGACGACGCGCTGTGTCAAAGCACAGAGTGGCTATGTTAGTTCGCGTAACTGTCGATTAAAAACGGTTTACTTCTTAAAGAAACGTCTATGTCGCTTTTGTGAGTGATCTTTCTGATAAATAACAGCGTCTCAAAGTTGCCTTGTATATTTAAAAAAAAAAAATTTAAATGTTCAAAAACAAGCTTGGAGCTTCGCATTACAGCTTGCGCGGCGTGCGTCAGGGCTATTCACAACCTCTCTGATACTTATTTTTTGGGGGATCTCTGGAGTTTGTAGGGAAAAGACTTGCATTCACCATAGTAAATAACGACATGCTGTCTTGGCTGTGCACGCGCGCACAGTTGTGTTGCAAAGCACCGCACACTTGTTTGAGCTACATTGAGCTTGCCAATACTGACGCTTCTATCCTAGTGTGACTCGATAGTTGCTGCCGAGCAAATGTTCGTCAGCAACTGACGCTCAGCTCCTCCCAGAATCAGAATACGTGGCAAGAAGTTTGTCACATCGTGAACTCTGCTCGAAAGAAAAGCAGAAATTTTCATAAATTCGTAAATTGTCGGAGATGGCCGGCAAATTCAGGCGATTGATTAATTTGTTCCATCCTATTTTTACTGAGAATTGTTTACAAATTTATAATCGCTCGCTGGGAAGCGCATCACGCATTATGCGTATTTGGGTCCGCAAAATTAAACATATGAAAGGTAGTAATTGACAGCAGGTGTGTACCTCATTTCTTTTACGGACGCTGAGGTGCAACCGACTTACTAGATTTGAGACTTCGATCGCGAGGGGGTCTCGCACATTTCGTGTCGACCGGATGAATAAGCCGAGATTTGGTTGAAACAACTTCGGACGCTGACCACCGCTTCTTGATGCCAGTCATTTTGAGAAAATGTTTGTTTACTGGTTCACAAAGTTCAAAAAATCAACTAAGAACAAATAAGAGACCAGCACTCAGAGAACACATTGGAACCAACAGGATACGCGGAGTCACTTTCACTGAAGTGCTTAATACACGCGCGAGAGGTTCTCGAATTTCGCTTTCTTATTTTCAATTTGGTGAGACATTCCTTTCTCAGTTTCATTTTGTCCAAATCAGAATAAAAAATTCACTCTATTCGCCGTGGTAGATTTTGTAGTGGGGTAAAGCGCTGGGTATTCTATTTTCATCGTTTAGCTTTTTGTACTGGGGTAGAGAACAGCACACGACCATCCGAGCGCTTTGGCACCGCGCCAAAAGTGTTTGTTCGCACGGCTACGCGTGCCACGGTTTCAAGCTTTGGTAAAAATATCCTACTACAAATATCACTTCACCAAATAACCACAACGCGTGAAACAGGCTTTGCCGCGCGTTACCCAAACCGCATGAAGCGAGCTGACGAGCCGAGGGATCCAAGATCTGCGCGGTCTGTCCAAGACTGTCCTAACCGTGACGTCGCAAACGACGATGATGATAGCTAGAGAAGCGTGCCCTGTAGTTTCCGCGTGCCGCCAATGGTCCTCAAAATCAAAATTCGGTTGAAAAACAAAACGTTTTTCCTTAGGTAGCTTGCACTTGACGCATGTCCACACATAGTACCTTATCCGCTCGTAAAAATATTTAAAAAAATGTACATAACACAACTTGAAAATGCCTGCTTTGTCTATGCATGATAGAAAACCGAAACCTTATATATGTCACCGCGTAAAATTTAAAATTTTACACGTGTATAGGTCGCGGAATATAATCCGGAAAATGCCCCACCATAATACGTTGGAGAGGTATCTCAACCCTAATAGACGACACCCGAGCTTACAAATTGTTTATTTACAAATAAGGAACTGATCGTATGCATCAACTACTATATGTTTCTGGCGTCACTCCAATAAGGTGGCGTTGGCTGTTTAACCGCGCATGCGCAGATGCTCCACTCTTCGAAGAACGAGTTTCTTCGCATGTGCAGGGCCGTTTCTACCAACCAACTTCCTGCCCATGCTGTACACCAGTACAACAAAAGGTTCTTTGGTGACCTAGATCATTTCTGCTAGTGCATCTTGTGCACGAACCTGATATTTTGTTTCTGGCTGGTGACACCTAAGGTTGCTAATAAGGTGTATTTTATATGGCGACGAACGGTATTTGTTTAGTGTTCGTCTTCTGGGACGAATATCCATAGATATCAACGCCAAATAACCCTACTGACATGCACGTAGCCAGAGAGGGGGGGGGGGCATGAGCACGCCCCCCGAAATTCTTAATCTTGCTGGGACCTCCTCGCCCCCCTTCCCCTCATACAGCATCTTCTCATGGGCGGGCCCCCCGAAACAAAATCCTGGCTACGTGCCTGACTACTGAAGAAACCGTATGCAGCTACGTAAACCCATATCCCGTAATACCGTATGAAAGAGCCATATAAAGGAAATTCTGAAAAGGAAGTAGTTTTATTAGCGGGCTCTACAATTTTAATTTGCTCAGAACAATCTCCCGTACCTCTCACACGTTTTGTGCATACGAAACACAAGATATTATGGGCCTCTGTGCGCCACGTATACGGTTCTCTCTTATATTATTGTGGAAGATGGGTGATCATTTGATATGAGTCATATGTTAATGCTTTTTCTCACTGTGGTTCACATGAGTAATATGTCGTTGCTTTTCCACGGAGTAGGTCTCCAAGCTACTTAAATTCTCTGGTTGCTCTCGTAAGTCGGGTCTGATTTATCTTCCCACCGCCTCCCATTTCACAATTCACGGAAGCATTGGATTGGCAGGTGTTTGAAGATCGACACAAGTGGAGCGGATCTACTCATAAAGGGACTGTGTGAAGTCTTCTTCGTACCATGCATGCTTCTTTTTTCCTTCGGTAAAAGTGACGGACGGTGCGCCAGTTCCTGACAATCGTGTCAGTCCATAGCCTCCTCTATACTCACAAGGCCTGGCAGTTCGACGACGGAGCCATGGAGTGCCCATTCGCTGATTTGGACCGCGAGGATCTGGTAGCACATAAAATTTCTTCGGGGAACCTGGACGTCACCGCACAGCTTTTGCAGCGGTGAGGATCCGAAACATGGTTTTCGAACCCAACGAGAAAAGGAGGGGTAGCGCGAGGAACGCAAGGAGCACGAGCGGACATTCCATCGCTCGGGAGAAGTGTGTTCGGCGTCTCGCCGCAGTGGGGCGCCCGTCACGTGGCTCTCCTCTCATCCGTTGTCTGCCGCTCTTCCTTTTCAATTTCGGCGGCCGCTTCTCGTGGCGATCTGCCAGGCTTTGGAGGCTACGCTCAGGCGTTGCCGGGAAGAAACAGGGGGGGGAGGCTGGCTCGCTGCTGAGGAACACGGCGGCGCGTCGGCGGCCGTCACCTCGGCACTGGGAAACCGTGGCCCTCCACGCCAGTGCACCGCAGACAAGCTAAGGGAGCGGAAGAACGACATTCATGCTTTCGCATTCACAACTCGCAAAAAATGACTAGATTCCTTTTTTCCTTTTTTGTTTTTTTGATCGAGTTTAGAAAGTTTGTTTAGGCTCAGGCCGGGGTTCAGGCCAAGGCTTTACGGACCCTGTCCACACAACGGGACAAACCTTACTTTTTTGTAAGATATTTCTTTGTATTTGTTAAAAAAATCGCATTCGACAGAAGGTTGAAAAAATGATTTTCCCAAGTGCGCGATGACGCAACTTTCAAGGCCAGAGGAATAAAGAACGGAGCTTTCTACACCGTCAATTTTTTTACGTTTAATGCACGCATACTTCTCTGCCAGAATTCGTTAAAGCTAACTTATATGAGCATATATTTCAAGCGAAATAAAATGCCAAACTTGGCTTCTGGAGCAAATCTTACATAATGAGGCATTTTTCGGCGAATTTTTATGTCGCTTTAATATTCTAAAGCTGACACCTTTTTTGTCGAGTGTATCATGCTTTGTGAATTTTTGTTATTTTGGGGTGCTTCATGTTATTTTGTTATTCTTGCAACGTGGCGTGGCGCGCGTCGCTCCGTTGTATCCACTACCGCTACGTTTCGGCGCGGGGTCCGGACGCAGCCATCGTGCCGGCACGAGCTTGGGCTTTACCAGAGTCCTGCAACAGCATGCGCGCCCGTGCAGTGCAAGCACTGTTCAGGGCCATGGGCTCGCGCATGCAGCGTCGGCTGCCGTCTGGATTGAAAGCCGAAACAAGTATAGTCGTTAAAGAGGCCCATGAGAACGAGTTTTGGGTTGGGATGAATGATTTTAAATTGGGACTTTACTAATCGCATATCGTTTAGTTGGCCAAAAGAGAGAGGCTGAAAGTTAAAAGCCAGCTTTTCGGTACGAACATTTGAAAATATAGCGGACTATTTTGTACCTTCCTGCCTTCGAAAGCTCTCCGCCTTTTCGCTGTGATACATCCGCGGTTCCAAGGCGCGTCACCGAGCGCCAAGCTGACGTCAGCAGGCCAGCTCACGCATTGGACACGAGAACTGCGTCACTCGGACGTATGCGCTCGTCAACAATCAATCCGTCGACTGAATATTTGGATTCGCGTTCGTGGCCAATGAGTGCCCTGACAGAACTTATCGTCACCTGGGAAGAATGACAAGTTCTATGGTGTACTACAAAGCACGGTGGAAGCTAGGAGTCATCGCACCGGTGCCGAAGGAATGTCACGACCACGTGATTTCACAATTCGCATTTGAGTTGAGGATTAAAGCTAGGGAGGAAGGAGATTGAAAAAGTCGTTTCATGCAGCCCCTCAAAGATAGAAACGCCCCAGCTGGTTTATTGATGCGACCACAACCTGGTTACACACTTGTTTTTGTTGTTTTAAAACAAAATAATGGGACATGTTTTTTTTCCAATTTGCTAATCAACTATGGTCAAGGTTTTCATCAAATAGAATTTAAAGAAAATCTAGAATTTTCTTTTTTAACTGCACACAAAAGTTGCAGAATTTTGACTTTTTCGGTTTTGGCGAAATTTCAGGACGCAATGCAGGAAATACTTTCAACAGTAGAACGCTAATTAATTTGTCAAAAGTTCACAAAGCATAAAACACTTGACACAAAAAGTTTCAGTTTTAGAATATAAATTTAAAGCGACTTATAAATGTGCCTTAAAATGCTTCATTATGTAAGATTTGCTCCAGAAGCCAAGTTTGGCATTTTATTTCGCTTGAAATATATGCTCATATAAGTTAGCTTTAACTAATTCTGGCAGAAAAGTATGCGTGCATTAAACGTAAAAAAAATTGACGGTGTAGAAAGATGCGCTCTTTATTCCTCCGGCCTTCAAAGTTGCGTCATCGCCCAGTTGGGAAGATAGTTTTTTCAACCTTCTCTCGAATGCGTTTTCCTCACGAATACAAGGAAGTATCTTGCAAAAGTAAGGACTGTCCCGTTGTGTGGGCAGGTTTCGCTACCTTATATACAAAAGTTAAATTGAAAACAAAGAATAGGCATGACACTACCATGACCGTCCTTATCTGAACACACCCTCTATGACGTGCTGTCTTAGCTGTGCGCGCGCGCACAGTTGTGTTGCAACCAGTGTTGTACACGTTCCTCAATAAAAGGAACGAAAGCTCGTTCCTCGTTCCTTTTAATTTTTGGAACGCGTTCCCGTTACACGTTACATCTGTGAAAAAGGAACTCGTTCCCGTTACACTTCACAAAATGGAACGTATCGTTACATATACGTTACATTTGTATTTTGCTAATTACTATGTCTAGTTAAATCAAGCAGAGTTTTTTATCTATCCCAATAGTACTCAATATACGAGTTTGTATGTCGTAATGGGAGAACAACAGAAGAAAACAAGCGGAAACAGGCTTTCATTTGGTGATATATACAAGTTAAAAATCTCAGCTTTTAACCATATTCATGTTTGTAGTGGACGATTCAGACGAGCCGAATGTACTTTTACCCCAGATTGTATGAGCGTTTCACAGCAACCTCACACGTTTCAATTGAACGATGTCCCTTGTTTGAACTTAACAACAGTTGCTTCTCGATGCTGCCGTCCGCATGACGAGCAAGTCGAGGAGAGGGTAGGAGCTTTTGGAAGGTCAGTCTTAAAACTACAAATACTTCTTTGTAAGGTGGGATTTGTTGATCATTTTGAAGGTGGGGCACAAGAGAAGAAATAAAGGTTATTTTTTGTGTATCTTTTAAGTGACCAATGTTCGGGATACAAGGGTGCGTTCGATGTCTGGCAGTCTGTGACCTTGTTGTAACTCTAGGTCTTGTTATGAAAGTTCACAAGTGGCTGTAGTCGGCCTTAGATTTCTGGGTGTATGAGGATTCGTGGAACCAGAAAGTAGCTGAGTTTGAAACAACTATCTTTCTTTGTATTTTCCTATGACTTGAAAGCCTTCCTTTTTGTACCGCAGTTTAGGGGCACTCAAAAAAGAATCAATGTCCACCAGCTGTCCCTGCACCCGAAACTGTTAACAAGCGAGGACCACACAAAATAATCTATAAGATTAGTAGCCAAAAAAATATGGACCAGGTGAACTTTACTTTTACTTTCTGGCCCGTACCACGCCTTCAAAAAGGGGACCCTCCTTAATGAGGGGGAGAGGGAGGGAGTCTCACGCTGATTGCAGCGATAACGTCAGGAGCTTTTGGTGGGTGGAGTGGCCCTCTCCTTATGCTAAGAAGTCTCCGGTCATTATGGTAGAGAGGAAGGGAGAATGGACCGGTCTCGGGAATGTGGGGAAGGGTCGGAGGGGATACGTGGAGGTGGGGGGTAGGGGAGCTCGTCCAGCGCTGTTAGCGGCCGAAAAGTAAACTTCAAGACGTCTTGGCTTGACTACGCCAAATGGTTCAGCCAGTTCAGCTCGGCTAGGGGAAAAATACATCGGCTAGAGTGACGGCGTAGAGCCGCGAAGGCGGCGGATGGCGCTTTCGACTTCTTGATGTCGGATCGGATCTTGTTGGCTATTCGAAAGTGACGGCGCTGTCGGCGCTGTTCCTACAACCGACAAGCCGAACTGTCGGCGCGAACACGACATCGGCGATTGTTTGCATTTTATGCGAAAATGGTATTGTCTTAATTCCGTTCCAGTTTCGCAAGTAATGTTTCTTTTTTTCTGTGTGTGTGTGTTATGTGTGGGCGTGCTAGGGCTTGTGCATTAAACAATCCAGACTCCGGTTGAATGCGTCTCGTCCCGTCGACCGTTTCACCCCGCGATCGCGTCGGCCGCTTTTATCATCATCCTCCGTGATCATCCGCGCGAAGCTCGCTTTGCACCGGTAGACGTGCTCAGTCGCCCACTTTGCCGATGGTGGTGACGTACAAAACAACCGATGAACGCACATATGGTTGTCACGCAGCGCTCAGTTCCGCGCAGGCCAAACATTTTACCAATGATCGTCACCAGCGTTTTTCTGTGGCAGATTTATGGCAGCCTATGCAATTGTAGCCCTCACCAGTGACACTCCACGGTGATACACATTCTCGGCTATTATTTCACGCGATCAACAACTTAAACACCTAAGTTCGATAACCATTATCATACTGCCAAGCAAGGTGGATATTTATATTTATCTCAAAGCGACACACTTCCATGAGTATGTACTCATTTCTCAATAAAGTAGGACCAACAATTCTTCCTAGTGCAATGGAAACATACAAACCTCTGCTCATACCAGATTTTTCCAAAGCACATCGAGGCTGGCACTGCTCGAAACATGCCACTGGGCATGCCTAGCTGCGCAATACCCATTGACCATTGTCGAGGGGCGCTACTATGCCGAGGGTGGTAGTTGCGCACTCTTGGCATCAGCTTGAAGTGAGGTGACCAATGCCCAGCAAGCTGTGGGACACGGCAGACGATTCCCTGCCAGCATACTGCCACTGGACTACCACATTCACATTCCTTCCAGCCATGCCCAAGGCTCCCATGACTAACTTTGCATAGCTATACTGATTCATGCTAGAAACAGCGCCAACAGGCACCCGAGCCATGGCCAGCAAAGTCAATGCTTCCATTGAATACTGCTTGTAATGTAACGGGTCTGCAATAGGGTGCATCTATGCGACACTTGCAACCTGTGCATTGTGGATATGGTGCCACCTTTGTCATTGTGCATAAGCAACATTTGGCACCCTTAACAGTCTGTGCTCATCTGCCAATCTGACAGTGGCGTCCACTTGAACTGGCTCGCTACTGCTGAACAGTTTTTCTAGTTAGTCTATGTGGATGCGAATGGATATCTCATGAAGTGATATATACAATATTCGGTGCAGATGTTCTCACTTTGCAGTCCAGATATTTTCTCCGTGAGAATAAGCTCTGGTCAAGTTGACAGCACGGACACTATGACCCCCCAATCTTAAACATGTATTCTTTAGCACAAAATTACTTCAATGGGTTGTGGGTCCAGGAGCTCTCACTGAAAGCCGCGAGCACAAACTGTGCAATTGCCGGGTTGGAGATGGGGTTAAACAGCTAAAAAATAACAGAACAGCCAAAAAAAAAATTTGAATTAGCACAATAAATGTTTAGTACGGGAACCAGATACTGGTTTCGTGAACAGTGTGCGTGAACTGTAAGAGCTTCTGCCACTTCCGCATGCTGCCTGTTAGGGAGGCCTATCACATCTCTAAAGCAGTGGGGAAGGTCACCACAGGCCAACTAGTTTACGCCTGTCTAAACATTCATGAAACCAACCTGATTTTTTGCTGCTTGATATAATCTATGTGCGCGTCCGCCAGTGTGGCTCACCAACCAGACGACCACCATACTGTTCATATTCGCAGATTTCAGAGATGACTCCTGGACCCATTTGCTTGTCGGCGAACCGTGAGCACTTCTCAACTGCAAAACTTATTGTGTAGCCACGGATGTCCGCCTTTGACTCATGGCCACGGCTTAGTCTCGGACACACTGCGAAAGATGTTCAGGGCACAAACGTGAAATCATATTTGGTCTTGACACAAGGCATAGCAACTGTGCTCAGCAGTTTTATGTTTGCCCAGAGCGGATAGTGTCGCAACACGGCAAACCTCCAACCACGTCCGGACCCGTCCTGCAACAGTGGTGCAACCCCGGCACGAGTGCTCCTAAGAACTGGCAGGTACGGTCAATGGGAGAGAATCAAGACAAACAGGAAATCATAACATAAGAGTGCCTCAGTTACTGACGCAGAAAGAATAAAACACCTATTTGGGACGGACAATCGAATGTGCGTTCTATTCCTTCAGCATCGGTAATCATTAAGCGAATGCTCTCCTCAGTTCCAGACATACCTCAGCAATGGCTAGCTATCTATCTTAAAGGAGATGGATCAATTGCAGCTGGTGCAACAGGTTCCCCTGTAATAAAGCATGTTGTGTAGGTATCGAGGTATCGCGCTCCTCAAGGAGGAAACGCAGAGAATCACCAAATGTGCAGTTTTCTCTCAATGTTTGTATTTTCTCCAAATTCTCGTCTACAAATGGCAGCTTGGAATGAAACCAGCAAAGTAAACAAAACAAGAATAAACGCGGTGTGTCGTGCAGTCTCTCATCTCCAACGCTCCTGTCCCTCTAATGCATAAACATTGTAGTAGACTCATAAAAAGACAAAGTGCTGCTGCCTCAATTTTAGATACTAAACAACAGAAAAGTGGACAAGGAATTGTGCCCAATTCGAAGGGAAAGACATTAGTAGAGGGAGGTCAGAAATCATTTGTGACAAAGAAGGGCAGAAAAGCAACGTTTTGACCCGACGGCATTGTTCAGGTTGACTGAAAGGTGACGAGAGAAGACGCATAACCAGGAAGGTAAAAGGAAACATACGGTGTTATTTAGTGGCATCAGTGACAGTATGATGCCTGGAACGCGTCTCCGACTGGTATTTTTACCACGTCCAAAAAAGTGGTCCCTTGATTTCCTCCCGATGAAATCATAGAAGTGTCATGCTGTCGCCGGTCGCAATCCTGGCGGCATCTCAACAAATGCGGTGTATGTTGCAGGCGCCTGTTCTGCTGCAGGTTGCCGTCCAGTGAGGCAGTCCACGGAAGTTCCAGCAGCCAGAAGTTGAGACGCCTTGACCACAGCGACACTCGCGTCCGCTTGTCGTTAGCATTTCTACGACTTCTTGTTATCATTTCTACGACCAACCGCCAGAATCGCGACATGCAACAGCATGACACTTTGGCTGTTGTGACGTCATTTGTTGCCACTTCGGGACCACTCTTGATGTTTGGGCAGCATAGGACGCTAAACACACCAGTCAAAGACGTGCGCCAGGCACCATAGCGACAGAGCTAGGGAGGAAGTAAATGAGAACGTAAGAGAGTGAGCAGGGGTGAAACCAAGACAGCCAAGAGCAAGAACGATTACCCTGTGAAGAAACGTGATGGCCACTGTGGAGAGGATAGTGTCTATTGTTTTGTTAATGTAGCTGGGTAGGTCTTGTACTATGGGCTCTGTCGTGAGAGCCACAGTACGAAGAGGGCGCCACAAGCCAGACGACAAAGAAGCCAGCGAGAGGACTGAGTGCGAGAGTCTGGTACCGAGAACGCCGACAGGACGGACGCACGCCGACTGACGTGCGGGCTCACTACTCATGTAACGCAATGTTAACCCGAATTAAACGCTTCGTTTACGCCAGCCTCGTCCCGACATGGTGGCAGCGGTGGGATGCTGTGGAAGACAAGTCAACTAGCTACAACAGCAACCGCTCTGGGGAGGCAAGGCACGGGAACGCTTGAAATCCGAAACTTTGCATCGCCACGCCCGGAATCCGAAACTTCGCGTCGCCACGGCAAGGTACGTCGGCGGAACGCTCGGAATCCGAAACTTTGCATCGCCACGCCAAGGTACGTCTGCAACGACCACGCCGACCGGTAAGCGATGGCCACTGGGCAACAAGCTGCGCAACAACCAACGTCGCTAAATCCTTTCGTCGTTGAGTTGCCAGAAAAGTTGGATTTTCGACGTCCCGAAGATTGGAAGCGTCGGTCCACCCGATGGGAGAGGTACCGGGTCATTTCTGGGTTGAGAAAACAAGACGGGGAAACCCAAGTGAACACGTTAGTTTACGCTATGGGCCGCGAAGCAGAAGATGTCCTGGCGTCGCAGAAACTGACTGATGCCCAGAAACACGACTACGATGCAGTGACAGCCGCCTTCGGCAGACACTTTGTCCCTCGGACGAATGTCATCTACGAACGTTCAAAGTTCAACAGGCGTGTGCAGGAAGCGCACGAAACGGTCGACGCTTTTGTGACAGATATCTACAAGCTGGCAGAGGTATGTGCATATGGCGACCTAAAAGAAGAGCTAATTAGAGACCGACTCGTCGTGGGACTTGTCGACGTCAGGCTTAGTGAGCAGCTTCAGCTCAACCCTGAACTAACGTTGGAGACGGCGATCTCCAAGGCTCGAAATTCGGAAACTGTGAAACAGCAACTCAAGGAACAGCGACCACAGGCACAGCCGAACGCGATCACAGACGAGCTTCACTCCTCCGCGCAGCGGGCCCAAAACAAGAAGCAGCTACCAGTCCGCAACAAACAACAGAACCAAGCTTGCAGATGGTGTGGTTCCACGCGCCCACACTTGCGTGCCAAGTGTCCTGCTGCCGACAAGACATGCAATGGGTGTGGAAAAAGGGACACTTCGTGTCAGTGTGCCTGTCCACAAAGAAGAAAACCCAAGACAGCCAGAGTCAGCGCCACGCCGCACTCGAAGAGGTTTACCTGGGTGAAGTAACAAATCAACTCGGATCAGAACCATGGAGGATCACAGCTTGTGTCAACGGCTCGCCCGCAGAGTTCAAGGTGGACACGGGAGCTGACGTCACGGCCATCCCGTCCAGGGTCTACAACAAGTCGGCCATGGGACCACTCAGCAGACCTACGAAGGCACTCCTGGGGCCCGGCCGAGCCAAGATTCCCACCGCGGGACAGTTCAAGGCGACCCTGAGGTGGAAAAGGACGATCGTGCCAGGAGCAGGTGTTCGTAGTGGACAACCTTCACGACGCGCTTCTGGGCCGTCCAGCAATCAAGTCTCTACAAGTCCTGTGCTGCCTGTCGGTCGTCGAGGGATCCGAGGTAGACGACGACAACACAGCAGACATCTTCAGTGACTACCCCAAGCTGACTGCGGGTCTCGGACTACTAAACACCGAGTACAAGGTAGCTCTGCTCCCCAAAGCCAAACCATATGCGGTAACGTACCCGAGGCGCGTCCTTCTTCCAATGCTTCCAAGCGTCAAGCAGGAGCTGGAGCGGATGGTGAGCCTCGGAGTCATCGCAAAGATCGACCACGCAACTGAGTGGAGTGCACCGATGGTTGTGGCCAGAAAGAAAAACGGAGAACTACGCATCTGTGTTGATTACAGTGGCCTGAACAGCTGCATCCTGAGGGAACGAGTCTTAATGCCAACTGTCGACGAATGCCTTGGAAAAACTGGCTGGAGCAACCTGGTTCAGCAAACTCGACGCCAGAGCGGGCTACTGGCAAGCCCCACTGGCAGCTGAATCACGAGAATACACGACCTTCTTGACGCCATGTGGTAGATTTCAGTTCCTCCGACTACCATTCGGTATCTCCACTGCACCTGAGTTCTTCCAGCGTGAGATGCTAAGAGTACTCGAAGGTCTCGAGAATCAAGCTTGCCTCCAAGACGACATCATCATGTTCGGAAGAACGAGAGAAGAACATGACTCACACTTGCATCAGGTACTCAAGCGCCTGCAAGATGCGGGCATAACTCTCAACAAGGACAAATGCGTTCTTCACAAACAGTCTGTAGAATTCCTCGGACATGTCGTCTCGGCCAACGGGGTCAGTGCGGATCCAGTAAAGATCAAGGCTCTCGCTCAACTGACGCCGCCAGGAGATGTATCGGAGGTCAGGTCGTTCCTGGGTATGGCGAACCGCCTGGCCAAATTTCTCCCTGGACTCTCTCAACTCACGAAACCGCTTCGCGATTTGCTTCACCAT